>VWZP01006907.1:1230500-1461081 GCA_013396995.1 Dicaeum eximium
GCCGTGTCCTGCCGTGTCCCGCCGTGTCCCGCCGTGCCCTGCCCGGCCACCCCTGTCGTCCCGGCCCCACACGGAGACGCGCACACACACGCGCATCCTTGCCCACCTCCCGGTTCGCTCGCCCCGGGTACCCCGTGGGAACCCTGCCCCGTCCCTTCCCGGGCCATCCCCTCTGCCACCTTTCCCTCCTCCGCCACCTTCTCCCCCTCCCAACACTCTTTTTTTTTTATTTTGCGCGAGAATGCGCGTCCCTCGAAGTCCCTGCCGTTTCCCCACTGGGACACCACCGTCCCTTCTTGTGCTAGGGGAGGCTGGCTGTGCTGATGTGGGGTGAGCTGCCAGGACCCCCGGTCAGAGTACCCCCAGCTGGCTGTGCTGATGTGGGGTGAGCTGCCAGGACCCCCGGTCAGAGTACCCCCAGCTGGCTGTGCTGATGTGGGGTGAGCTGCCAGGACCCCCGGTCAGAGTACCCCCAGGTGTCAGGCTCATCCGGCTACGGCGTATCTGCATCTCGAGGGGAGGCCTCCCTGCATTCCCTCCCTTCCGACCCTCTTTCCACCTCCCTTCTCACCCACTCTCGCTATCATTCCCGTCTCTCTCAGCTCCTGTTGCAGCTTTGCCCCCCTCCGTCTGTCTGTCTCTCATGAAGCCTCTTGAGGGGCTGAGGAGCTGCTGGGGTCCCCCAGGGCCGGCTCTGCTCCCGAAGGAAGCTGTGCAGCAGGAAATCCCCAGCGGGGAGTGTGTGCCTCCTGAGCATTCTCCCCACCACCACCGCTGGCTCCAGAGGACTGGAACAAAGCGGGGACATATCGGGCTTTGAATCCTGCTGCTTTGGCTGCACGGTCTGATGCTCACCAGCTATGGGCCCTGTCTCTTCCTTGCCCTATTGCCCTGCCTTACAGGCTGTCCCTGCACCTGGGGAGTGATCACCTTGCTGAACCCAACTGCTTCTTTTATGTGGAGTACTTTGCACACCCTCGATGTGAAGGCAACCCAGTCGCTGGGGTAGGGGTTACAGGAAGAGCTCCAAGGCTGAAAGCTGAAACACAGGGTTAAATGGTCCCCAAAGACGGGTCTGTGCTAGGAAAATGACCTGCAGCCAGTGGTGGATGTCAGCCACTCTCATCTCCCAGGACAGTTTCACAGTCAAGGCAAACTCTGTTAACACTTCATCAGGAAAAAGGCCTGAGAGAAGACCTATTCCATAAGGAGTTTTTCTGAAGGATGCAGTGGGAAAAGAGCTGGGCTTTGCTGAGGACAGGGTCATCCTCCAAGTGTAGCCATGGCAGTAAACCCCTGTCCACTCTGAAGATATAGCCATTTCTGAAATAGTTTT
Organism: Dicaeum eximium; assembly: GCA_013396995.1. Taxonomy (NCBI): domain Eukaryota; kingdom Metazoa; phylum Chordata; class Aves; order Passeriformes; family Dicaeidae; genus Dicaeum; species Dicaeum eximium. Next base: position 1,231,837 of record VWZP01006907.1, read on the forward strand.
CAAACATAGGTGTCAGTCCGCAGCCACACGGATTAACTACAAACATGTTACATCTGTGTACAGAAACCATACACAAATCCAGCCTCCTCCATCCCTTTGTCTCTAGCCCCGAGTCTGAGATTTCTACTCTCACTCTCCCTCGCTGCCCTTTGAAGCCCCGAGTTTAAGGTCAGCTGAAGTCTAGAGATTAAGTCTGTAGGCAATCTGTCTGCTGGTTTCATACTGCACACTCTCTCACCACTACTTTTTGAGTTTTTTCCAGACATTCCCCTCCTCTTCTGTGATTACAATTCCCTAATATTGTGGACTAAAATGCAGTTTGATCTGTTATACTCTCTGTACACTTAATTCTTTCCTTTGTGAGCTTCTGCTTCTGCCCCTGTCCCTGCCCCTGCTCCTGCCCATGCCTGTGTCTGCAGGCAGGCTAGAAACAGGCAGGCTGGAACTAGTCAGATTGAGTTATTGGGTTCAGTCTCCTTTCCCCGTCTTTAGGCAGTCTCTGGATCATAATTTGCAATACTTATGCATTTTCTTGATTGATTGGGATGTATATTTTATGGGTAGCACATTAAGCCCCCTTTATTTTTTTTCTTTTAGAGACATTCCCAGAACACGGGGGAAGGGGAGAGTTAACAGTGCTTTCTGATTATTAAAACTCATTCTGCTGGACAGTCCTTGAGATAAATGGGTTCTGACCTGATCATAGTTTGACTGTTTGAGCAACAACATAGCTTTTAAAATAAATCTATTTTTGAAAACAGAAATTACCTGCTGATGGTTGCTTACTAAGGGTTTGCAGAAATATATACATGCACGTTTGTTTTAAAACCTGTTTCAGAAACGAAGATTAATTCTCTAAGTGACAGATACCCAGAAAGCATGTACATCAAAAAATACACTTACTTCATGACAGTGATGGCCCTCTTGCTTTGGGATCAGCATTGTCTGTCAGGTGATTTCTAGGAATCTAGAAAGGAAATAATCATTGCCAGCTGTACACTGTAAAGATGCTCCAAACCAACCAAAGCAACCAGCCAACCAACCAACCAACCAGCCAGCCATTGTGTTTCATCCTTTTTTTTCCCCTATCTGATTAGTAAGTTGCTTTTCGCAGATGGAGATATAGTTTTTTAGTAGGTAGTGTATTTTAAAGAAATTCCTTTCTCTGGAAGAAAACACTTAAATGCAGACAGAACATTAGGGAAGATGGTACAATGCTATAAATTGTAGGATAATGATGAAAGTTGCTTTATCATCTAAGCCTAGGCTGTGATCACTAATCCATATACCAAGGTTTATTTCAACATGCTTATGTCTCAAATATCAGTGTTTCCTCTTCTTGCAGAGAGAGAGATGTGCAACAGGCTGCAAAGACAGCTGAACAGGAATGGCCTCTGTTGGGGCTGGCATTGCCCATGGAAGAGGATTTCTGCCCTTCCTCGGCACTGTGTGAGCATTTTGGATTCCACAATGGGACTTTATTTATTTTTATTTTCTTTTCCTGTTGAAGTCTCAAGGCCTACCAAATGTACCAGAGTCTGTTATGTCCATGTCCTTTCCTATCATAACATGAATGATACTAGTCTAATTTGTCCACCCATCTTTTTCTCTCTAGTTCATGGTTATAAGCACAGTTTTCTTCTGTGTATGAATCGCTGTGGAATGATGAGTGAAGACATTCTGTCCCTGGTTTACATGTATTTACCTGAAAATGTTCAACCTTTAATAATCTTGAATATAAACTGGCATCAAATGAAACATTCAGAAGTCTCTTTTTATAATCCACTTCTCACATTTTAGTCATGGAATTTTAGATCCTGATCCTGCAACTGCTTACACATTTGTTCAGCTCGCCATTTTCACATCAGTAATGGGATTTTATGGCAAGGATGAGTTAGTGTTACAAAGACTGAATCTGAATCCAGTGTATGTAAAAGTTAATGGAGTGGCTAGCTTTGGGGTTTGGGTTCAGGCCCATCTTTGCTTCATAATTTGACTTGGTGTTTATAATGCTTTTTTGAAGATTGTCTGCGCTTCTGTTATAAACCTGTTTCTCAAGAAGTTTATAATTCAGCCATAAAAAAATATTTGCCTTGGGCTAAATAATGTAATATAAAACTTAAAATTCCAAAGGAAAAATACATTTTTCCCATTTTAACAATAGCAGAACGGAGCAACTTTGATGTTTATCCTTTTATGTACTCACATAGCACATTTAATTAAAGACTAAATTTGGCAAATGATTAATCAATGGCTGAAGACACCTCTATTTGGTATTATTTTGAAAAACAAACACAACAAAATTAACTCATCCTTAATTTTAAAAGCCTGAAAATGGAGACTTCCTATGAGCATTTAGTGCAGAATATAAATATATTTGCTTTATGACTGTGTCTACTAATATCTTCATATACAGTCTGGTGCTCAATTATATCCTTTTCTCTAATGTTTCACTTTTTTTTTTCTTTTTTTCACTTATCTTCCCCAATAATCTCTCCAAAACTAGGCTTCTGTGTCATCTCCTCTTCTGTTGTTTTGGCCATATGAATCACTACTTGGCTTCCTGTTGCTTACTGTACTGAACCAAAGCTATTTACCCTTATCTTTAAGATCAGACATACATTTTACCTTGTCTATATCTCTCCTCTCTCAACCCTTTTTATCTTCTACATCTTTTATCCTCCTACTCAGTCTCTCACACCCAATGCTTTTTTACCCTGTCCTCTCACGTTACACCTCTTTTCCACACACAGCCACATGCATCTAAATGATTCTTCTTCTTTTACTGCCATCTTAGCCTTCTCCAAAGAACCACTGCAAATACATTTATTTTCACAAGTGTGCCATCTGATTTATATATTATTTAAATTTACATATGGCCATGTGTTGCAATATACACTCATATCCTAGACTCCATTGGTTAGAGACCAGATTCATTTGCTTTTACATCATCTCCACACTGACTACATTGTTAGGGTCAGATTAATTTTACAAATATCTTACCAAACTCTTTGGAATCACAACTGTGCCATGACATAAATGCCTTATCAATGTCCATCATTCTGTCTAAACACATTCCACTCCAAAAAATTAGCACAGCCCCAGGCTTTATTAGCTGATTATCTGATCATCAGAAGTCCAATGTTTTCATTTGTGTCAAAGGCAAATTATCTCACATATCATTATACTCCCATTTTCAATTTGACAACAAGCTCATCAGGTCTCTCCACAGCCTAATTCCTCTATTGCTTGCATGGCTATAGCTGCCAAAATCTAGACATGGTCACCATGTTCCTTGAAAATTTGTCCCACACCTCTTTGCTTTCTCTTCTTTTTTTTTTCTTTCTTCATTAATACTTGTATATTCTCAGATGCTTTTATCTGAAATAGGAAGTAGACAACAACATATACAAAATATGATTTACAGTAGTGTTTTTAATAATAATGCCTGATCAACTCAAGGGGCTCTGAAGTAGCTGTTTCTGTGATTAAGGAAGTAATACATAGCAAATTCACCATATGGACTAAATATCTGACTATATTTCCATTGGTGGCAATGACAAAATCCCACTGACTTCAAAGGAGAAAAGCAAGCCCTTCATGATGATAATGGACCCTTAGATTATAAACTTGTTTTTATCAGCTTCAGTTGTTTCCATTTGCTTGCATAATGGGTATATCAGTGTCTGTGTTTACAGTAAGATAACTGCTGCAAAAAACCAAAAATAGCAGTGCTTTCAAAGTAAGGTTTTGCCAGACTGAAAGTCTATAATCATTAAGAAGTAGGTAAAAAACAGTTTTAGATGTACCTTTGTATTTCTTGTCTTGCTCTATTTTTGGCTGGAAAATTAGTGTCCTGCTCATATAATCTATTAATCCATAAAGGCCCTTATGATTATATCATATTATTGAGAATTATGTGCACTACTTTATACGTGCTACATCTGATAGAATAATACTAGGAAGGGTGCAGTGTTATTAGGGAAATGGAAGCTGTCACAGCAGCACTGCATGGTTGTCATGCACCCCCTTTAGCTACAGTTCAGCAATCATGGTAAACAAGCAGTGGAACTGCATTCATTACAGATCAGATTCCCTTTCTCTGCCCTCTCTCATCTTCTTCAAGAGATCTTCTCTATCATAATTTTCTTTGTCACTTATTACAGCTGGTGTTAAATGGCTTTTCAGCTAAATGCTTGTTTGGGTTATTTATTAACTGGGGAACATTTACATTGGCAGGCTTTGATGTTAAACATGCAATGGAGAACCCATTTGTAGGCTATAGTGGATTAACTAGAAATTCAGGGAATCATATTCTGAGGGATTAACTCTTAGGCAGTGGATTACCTCCAGTGGGTTAGCTTTATTGGAGGAGATGGAAGCAACCACCAGCACACAGATCTTTATTCAGGTGATTACATATAATGGTAGGAGTATTATTCAAACAAATAAAATACACTTAGTTTATACGTCTGCTGCTCTTGTTCTTGCAGCGCCAGAATTTGGACTGAGATTTGGAAGGAGCTCTTAGGCTCTGCATGGGTAAATTTTGTTTCATATCAGTGCTTGAAAGTGTAAAGCAAGAAATATACTGGTCTGATCTACTGGGTTAATTTCCAGAATGTTGGTTTCTCAGTATTTTCTCCTTGTCGCCATGTTTAAAGGAATATTGCCCTTAAATATTGTGCTTCATAAAATTTCTTTGAAAAAAAAAACCATCACAATGTGGAATTTTGTTTTGTTACCTTATCAGGAAGACACAATCAAAACAGAAAGACATTTTTGGTATGGAATACAAGTGGAAAATATTTTAAAACTGAATTTACAGGGGGCAGTGGAGAGCTATCAGAGCAACCCAATGGGAGTGTTAGAAAATTGGTTTGGCAAATTCCCTGGTATAGAATTAGAAAAAAAATTAAAAGAGAGCCTGAACAATGAATAGGAAATTATATTTTAAAAGACCTCATATTTATTGGAAATTTGTTGTGTTTGTCTTTTTTTTTTCAAGCCTCACTTTTCTTAAGAATTTGTTTTGTTAATCTTTTTTCTCCATCCTATCTCTTCGACTTTATTTTTGACTGTGTTGAGACCACTTTGTTGCCAATAAAGTCAACTGACGAACTCCTGTTTTGAGCTTTACCTACTTTGCTGGGGAAAAAAGGTTTGTAAAAGAAGCATCAAAGCAATAACCAAAGCAGTTTTCAACATCTTTACAATCTTCTCAATCTTATTTCGTGAAAAGGTAACAGAATTATTGTATTTTTTTTTGTTTGCTTTTTTTTCATCTCCCAGGTATAGTTTAACATTTCTTACAGACCTTTCTGCAATCTATTTTTCATTGTGGGTTCATGACTTTATATAATCCAGACAGGTTGTCATGAGGAGAAACACAGTTGTTCAGGTTGTCATAGCAGCTAAAACTTTCTTTTCTATGAAATTGTCACCAGGCCTTTGGCTTCTTGTAACCAAATCACCAGAAACATTATTAGTTTAATGAAGAAGCTCTCCAACAGGCTGTTTCCAAATCTGTAAGTTTTCTGTCCAACAAGTATGTCACTGCTGTGTGCAGTATTTTATTCACAAAGGCCATCTGGACAGCCTTGACAAAGGATTCATATCATTTGCCAGAGAACATCTTGTTTGCTGTGAAAAAAAAATGAAATTCAATGTTATTTTAAATCTATCCAGAAACATTGCTTTTTTTTGTTCTCAACTGCTCTGTTGGCTTTACCATGTTGAAGCTTCTTTGTCATTGCAGAATTTATATCCATGACATAGTCTCTTTTTTCATCCCTGTAGTGAAAGTCTGACACACACCTTTGTTTTTTAAGATTATTTCAGACTCTGATTAGTAACAGTCGTTGATTTATTCTAGTGAGATTTGTGTTTGGATGCACACTCTCTGACATTTATATGTTATGTTGTTTTTGAGATTTCCTTCATGGCTTGTTCATCATGCCATAGCATATCATAAAACCTTCAATTATTTTCTCCTCCTCTGGGGCAAATTCTTCCATCACAAAGATCTTAATGAGTAAAAAACAGACAAAAACCAGGTACCACATATAGACTAGAAAAAGGTCAAAGCCCACTTTAACAGCTTGGCAATTGCATGTAGTGAATCCAAAAGGTGCTCGGGTTTTATTGACTGGAATGAAGATGATTTCAGCTAGGCAGAAAATAACATGCTGTGACCAATGGCCAAGAACCCCACTTCAAAACAATCCTGCAAGATACTGAGCAATCTTATAAAAGAGTGAGTAACTTGAGCTGCCATACAACACTGAATAGGAGCTGATGTTTTTTCAGCTCCTTAGTACAACACTGAGCACGTTGCTGGAGAGCTCTGCATCCTTCATGCAGAAAGTTCACATGTTAATATAAATTCAAATGTTCTTTCATCCAATTAACCACAATTAGAAAAGGGCTTCCAGACCTTTGTGATGCAGTATCTGCAAGAAACATGAGAAAATTAATGAAATTGATTTTTTGACATGTGCAGTATCACTCCCTGAATCTAATTGAAATAAAATTTTTGAGAATGACCAAAACTTACTGGATTTATTTGCTGCCTTTATATTTGTCTTACAAGATAATTTTGTGGCACACATATATGATCCTGTTTTCATCAGTGAATAAATAACACATTTTGCATTCATTCATATATTCAGAATCTCTCCAAGTCTCCATTGAAGTATAGACACACTATTTTGAAGAGTTTAAGGTGAATTAAAATTTAGAACCAAAGTGTATAAATGGTTCTTAATTATGTAAATGTGGTACCTGAAGAAAAAAAAATTAAGTTCTTGATGAGACAGTGGCTAATAAATAGCTTCTGCTTTTAAATGTAATCTTTTTTATGGCTAAAGAAGACCATGAAGAGACATGCCAGAGCTCATTTTTCCAAAGGCCCACACTTTTGCAGATGAAATTAGAAGATTTTCTGTATTGACTTCTTCAAAAAGAAAAAAAACGTAGCTTAAAAGTTTAGTATCCCTAGACACAGTCACAAGGCTGCATGTAGATGCTAAAACCCATCAGAAGGACAGCAACAGGTAGTTAGAGAGGCTGTGGATATTTGAGTGTAATATCTCCCTTGGTGAAAGGGGAGTGTTGGGCACTGAAGCTCACTATTATGGTCTGTGGCTGCGTTCTGGATGCTGCTCTGCCAAGACACGCTCAGGGTCTTTAGCCAAGACATTAACCTATTGACCCAGTGCCTCAGGGTGAGAATGCTGCCAGCCATAGTTGGCTCTCATTGAAGAGTAAGGTATTGCAAAGAAACAATTCCTTGGCAACTAATCAGAATATTTACCTAAGAAACAACCACTGAACTAAGTCAATGTTCCTGAGACTGCTGCTTGCCTATGCCTCATGGAAAATTCTCTTCATCAAACTCAAATTCATATGTATTAAAACAGCTTAGGTTAATTTTGTTCAGTTGCTAACCCATTTTCCAGTCCAAATAAAAGTTTCTTTGTCTAAAGGATAAACCAAGAATAGAGTGTTGCTCTGTAACTTGCAGTCATTCCAATCCCTACTTATGTCAACTTGAAATAGCTTCATATTTCAGTGAATTAAGCAGGCCATAGTTAAACTGATATACTGGTGAGGGTGTGGTGTGGTCCTGAGCACTACTGACAATTGTCACCATGATTTCAGTGTGGTTTTATTCACTGTGAGCTAGTGTGTGCAGGCAGCACCTGTGGGAGTCAGCATGGGTCAGGAACCATTCCCCAAAGGAAGTGTGGATGAAGCTGTCCTGCATAAAGGAGACTGAGTTTGTTGCCATCAGGCCAGGGCACAATCTCTAATCCATTCAGTCAACAAATATGGGCAAAGCTTTAGTAGCTGCACAGACAATTACTGAATCTTTGCAAAATCTGATGCTGTCCAGCAAATAGAAAACTATTAAAGCGAGAGTTAACTAAAATGAAGGGCTACTTTTGATGAACGTATTTTTGGTATGGAGAGGAAGCAATCAAAGTGAAGGGTGACCCTACATATTACCTCTTGTTGCTCAGCTGCCCACTATGGAGAGCAGTCTCTCTGCTGATACCTCCAGGCAGGGTTTCTTGGAGGGTTTTGAGCATGAGGACATGCAAAGGATTCATCATCCCTCCCCTTCTGAAGTTCTTATTATTCATCTACTAGGTGATAGCTCAGATTTCTGTGTAAAAACCAGGGTGCACAAGGCTTTCAGCTGCTCTGGCTGACAGGTCTAGGAAGCATTTCAGTATCCCACAGTGTGAGATCTTGCTCTTTGGCCAGGGGGAGTGGGTACAGTGTATTACTTCAAGTGCCCTGCTGAGGGAGGAGGGTGTCTTTGAGAGGGCCAGAGGGGCACCACCCCATATTGCTGTGCTGATGCACATCCAGGAGTGGATCTCACATTTTCTACAAGAGGGGCCTGCATACATTTCCATCACCCTGTAGAAGGCCAACTGTGTAGTGGTAAGTTCTGAGAAAACACTGAAGTCAGTAGTACATGACCTTTCTCATGCCATACCTCCTGGCTTCCTCTGCCAGGTCTCCAGCCTGTCCAGCACAGGGCCCATCTTGTGCCTGTTTGCTGGATGACTCCCAGATATTCCCTATGCTCTGTGTAGGGCCCACCTACATCCTTCTAAGCTCACCTGAGCCAACTGTAAGCTCTGAAGTGTGAATAGATATCAGGAAACTCTGTAAGGAGAAGGCAAGAAGTGACCTTTAGATATTGCTGTTGGGATACTCTCAGGGTAGCTACTGTTTTTTGAACTCATGTGGTGCTATCGGTATGGCCTGTGGATGGTGCAATACCCTGATGATTCCTTTGGGACATCTGGCTGGCTCTCCCCTCCTGGGCTTTCCTTTTGCATGCTGAAAGGAGGGTTGCTGTCTCTGTGAGGCCCAGGCTGGCTCCACGGTGTTCCTCAGACATCTGTTGACATGGTGTTAACAGCACTTGTCGTCAGGCCTGGGTCCACAGGCCAGGCTGCTAATGAGGAAACCGCCTTACAGCCTCAAGAGTGGGATTTTAATAAGTGTGATGTGGAGAGTATACACATGCCCTGGAGTGTTGTGTGAATATTTTGGGTTGCATGTGAGAGTACGAGGTCTTCTGGGTTAACGTTGGAGGATGGTGACAGATGGAGACAGCAAAACACAGTATGGCCTCATCCATGCTGCTCCTTGGTGGAAGCTAACCTCAGGATGAACCCAAGCTTCACGTTGAAGAGATGTAAGTGGAATAGCCCAAACCACTATGAAAGAGAATGCAGGGGATGAATCAAGGGCATCAAGGGCTGAATGCTCAAGCTTGCACCCTCAGCCTCTTTGATTTCACAAGGTATGGATATGCACTGTCAGTCCTCCTCAGAACTTCTGCCTTGCCTTGGTAGGAAACATAATTCTATTGATTTAATAAATTACAGAATTATTTCTATCAGGCTAGAAACACAATCTTAAAATAATTTAATTTAAAAAGTCCTACTATATTGCCTATGATCCACCTCTGTGTACTGACACAAGAGGGTGTCTGAATTTCAAAGCTGGCGTTGTTTGACTCACATCCTGGTGAACCACAGTCACTATCGCTGCTGTATACCATGTTCTGATTGCTGTTTTGCAAAGACATTAATGAGTTTCCCAGATCAAAGCCGGCTCTTTCTCAGCATAGTTTAACATATATAAACAAAATCTGTTGCAGTAACTGTGAAATCATTTGCATTCATAATTATAGTGGTTTTTCTCGTAAATTGCAATCATGTCCAAGAAAACATATAAAAATAGAAATACATTACTTATGCTTTATTGTTCAAAATGGGCTTCTGTTTTATCAAGCTGCAATGATAAAAAAATACATTTACTCAAAACAAGAAACCTGGAATATCATAATGTGGCAAGGTGGTGACAGATCAAAATCAAGAATAGTGCAGTTATCTCCTAAAAAGGAGCTAGAACCTTTGAAATCACTATCGCTGTAGCATTAAAAGCCCCCAGATAAAAACAACACCATGCCATGTAGACATGAGATGACATTATTCTAACTGAGGGCCTCAACTGAACCAAAACATTTGAATTTTTTATAAGGCTTTACATTTTTGATGAAAATATCTTAGTAAGGAACTCAGTAGATTCATAAATATGTCTGTCAGATAGATATTCAGGTCTGTAGTGTTGTGAAAGCTCTTGGAAGTGATGGTGAATGTGCAGTTGATCAAAAGTCTCAGCCGATTTAAAATGCTCAGTAAAATCCAATTAAGCAAAGCAGAAACTAAGGAATTGAAATGTCTACTTTTTCCATCCAAGCACCTGCATATCTTTAGGAATTCAAATTATTACTGGCATATGTAGTCTATATAGGAAGTAATGAAATATTTTCCCTTCCAAGAATTATAAATTACATCTAAATCCCATTTACTCAGAGTGTCATACAGAGAGATGTTGTATTCAGATAACAGTATCTGAACCGGTCAGCTGCAGTAATGGAGGAAGAAATTAGATTCTTGGGTCTATTATCATAAAAAACAGATTCTGCCACTGTTACTCGCATAAAGTCATAGCTCAGTCCTGAGTATCTTACCCCATTTTGGCAGCTTCACTGCTGATGGAGAATAGCATTATCTGACGTGGATACAGATAACAATATTTGTCTAATAGAAAATGTTTCAGTATTCTGTGTTAGAGAGATTGTAGTAAAACTTCTGACAGGGGTATTCTGCTTAAGCTGTCCCCTGTAATGGATGATTTGGCTGCAATAAGAAGTGACAGGCTTTTCCTATCTTAAGACTAAACGAAAAGGCCTTCTGGAATTTGAGAGGAGTTTTTTAATGTCCTAAGAATTTCTTTCTGTAGGTCCTGGTTTTAGCAAGAATTAGAAAAAATAAGTGTTGAAATGTAATAAATAAGGCTATTCTCTTGAGCTTTCCAAATCACTTTGCTGACCCAAGAGGCAGGTCAGAAAAATATTGAATCCTGAGAGTGCTTATCTGAACCACACATTTTGAGGGGCAATGGGTCACGGATGGAATCTCTAAAATAAGAATCCAAAGTTCAAGCTCTTGGTGTCACTTTAGTATAATTTCATGAGGAGTCCATAACTCCAGTGCTGTATTAAGGATGTTGTTAAAAAGCTCCTGAATACAGAGGCAATTACTACAGAATTCTCAAACCAGTCCATTGTGATAAGTGTGGTGATAATCCAAAGCTAGGGAAAAGTGAAGGGTCATTTACTGTGCCAAGCTTAACACATTTGGGCTCTGTTGGAGTAGTTGGGGAAGCCAATTTTGAAGCTGAGAGCTGTTTGTTTTAAAAGCCTTGCTACTGCCTCCTATTTGTTTAGATCTAGACCTCTAACATTATATTGTCAGAAATTGCTTTGAGACTTCACTTGGCAGGAGATGTTTTTTCAAGAAGATAGGACCCAGGTCATTTAACACTAATTCAGTGTAGAAGCCAATTTCAATAGGGAGAGAACCATTCCTTTGATGGGGAGGAAAACAGAACTTTTGCCAGAGAAGCTATCTAGAGTGTGCTCAGTGGTTCCTTTTGCCAGCCAGGCAAGCAGCTGGTTTCAGCACGCACTATTGTTTCCAGTTGGTCCTCATCTGTAGCCCCATATAGAGCACATCACAATAATTAAGTCTAGAATTTAAAAAGGCATGGATTGGAGGTGGCACTGTCCAAAGCCAAGAAGAAATGTGATAGATGTCTAACTGAAGCAGATATGAAAATTTGTCTTGGGCCCTGAAAGCCACCTGTGATTTCAAATAGCAATAGGAATCCAGACACACTCCAGGTCAAAATTCTCTCAAATGGGAAGTGGAAAAGAAGTAAGATCACGCCTATTTTCCCTTTCACAATAGCCCCTCCTCCATCTTGTCCAAATGAAGCTTCTGTCGGCTTGCCCTTATCTAAGTATTAATCTCTGCCAGGCACAGGCAAAGCAAAGATGCTGCACCATCTGGGTTTGATGAAAATGAGGCAGAGAGCAGCGTGTCACCTGCATCTTGAAAGCACAACAGCCCAAACTGTGTTATTATCTCTCTCAGCATCACATAGAGGAGGTGCACTAAAATATAGCCTGGCAGAACCTGTGTGAAAGTGTTCTTTGGGCAGATGAGCAATTGATCAAAATCACTTTCTTTCATCTCCCGGGGCCCAAACCTGTTTTAGTTGAAGCCTAAAGCAGTTTTGCAGTTGGGTTCAGTGGGAACTGGAGTTGACATTTGGAGAGGAAAGAATAAAATCACTCAAGTGAGTGATAGCATAAAAGCTGTGCTGTTTATCACAACCAAGGACCGTGGGTATCAAACACCACTGACTGATCTAGGAAATTACAACAAACATCTGATATTTTGTCCACTGCTAAGGAGAAACCAACAATCAGTGAGACTAGAACAGTCTCTGTATAATTCTCCTAACTCAAATGGACCTGAAAAAAAAGTTGAAGGATGCGTTAAGGTTCCAAACTGGTTTATTTATCCTCATCTTCCTTCTGGAAGACCCACAGACAGGAGATTGTGGAGCAATGTAATAGCAACAGAATTGCAAGGACCAAGACATGCATCATTTAAGACAACTAATGGTTATGTAGTCTTGCAAAAATGCTGTCTTTAAGTCTTATGAGGAATCAGAAATATCCGGTCTAATGCATTTGTTCTCAACTCAGTTCCAAAATCCAGGTTGCAAAATTAAGTTGTTCCTCAAACTTCCAAGCTGCTGCTTAAACTGGCTGACATATTGCCAGAGAAGAAGTCACATTTATCTCTTGCAGTCCCAGTGTGACCACAGGTGGATACACTGCCTGTCTTGGAGAGCACTGAGGGTGAAGGGTTCATTTGTCCATCTCCTTTCCCCCAGGTAATCAATTGCAGTGAAGTAGATTGGCTTGGCTTCCTCTGTAGGGTCACCTTTATTCTTCTGAATGGAAATCCAGCTTTCACTATCCTTCAGTGTCTGCACAGCTTAAAAGCCTTATGTATTTAACCTAGACTGACACTCAAAATGTGTATAAAAAATGAGTGATACATACAGCATGAAGGTGAAAGGAAGAAACAGCTGCTTGTAACCAGATTTCCTTAGTTCTTACTTTTTTGTTAACCACTACATGCAAGGTGTGCAAATATCCTACACACATGTGCTACAGATCATGCTTTCCATCAGTCTGCACCCATGTCCTTTGAATGAGATAAAAGGTTCGCTTCACAGCAACCTGGCTTACGGGTTCACATGGGTTGAAAGGAAATCTTTGTGGTATTTTAATCCTAGCAATTTTCTGGAAATCTATGAGGGGGAAAAAAAGACTCAGATTAAAAACTTAAGCTCTTATACTAGTTAAGAAAACCCAGCATTCTAACATGATTAACATTAATAAGTAGCGATTTTAAAAGCGGCAGAAGTGGCTAAGCCACAGCAGAACTGCATTTTAGGAATTTTAAGATTTTAATTTGAGTATTAAACTGTGCAAAATTGGTCTGTACCAAGAAGGAAGCAGCAGGTTTGATAACTAATGCAGAACATGAAGCGAAGAAGACAAAACCCCCTTCAGAAGTGGTGATTTAAAGTAATAATGATGTGGGGACATACATGAAAAGTATGTACTGAAACACCTGTGTTGGAAATGGCTATTTTAGAAAACAACCAGTTTTCTTCTGATCCCTGACAGATAAAGTATGAAAAGAATGAAAGAGAAAAGGACAATTTAGCTCATGCTAATATATCTTTTTAATTCAAACACAATTTTATGATAAGCACTACTTCCTTGGAGCTGTAATGGTATTTAAAAAAGAGTATGCACATTAGCTTTTGTGGTGTCATCATGACCTGTAAGTATTCAAATGAAGAAAATGTCCTAGTTTTGTAATTGTAGAAAGCAAAATAATTTAATAGCTTATGGAGAGTAAAAAGCATTATGGTTTGTACAGGAGGTAGCAGAAGGCTCTGGCTGTTATCTTCCTTGCATTGCCATTCTTGTGTTTTATATAAATATTTTCAAAACTTTTTTAAAATTTATTTTTAGATTCAGTAAATACCTGGAGTTGTAAGAAATAACACCAAGAAATGAAATTTGTTTTTCATAAAATCATCCACTTTTGCGCTGGTGCAATTTTTATGATGTGATATGTTTCTTATGATTTTAGGCTTAGCTGTGCAGGGTGTATTCAATATACTTACATTAAGATTTTGATGACACAAAAGTTCAGAGTTCATTTTGCCTAAAGCATTCTTTCTCTATTGAGATTTCAGTGAAGAACAGTGAAATGTGACCAGAATAACCAAGTAATGACCAACCCCCTAAGTTATCAGAAAGATAAAAAGGATTAAAGTGGCACTTTGAAATACAGTTCAGAGTATTCAGAGTGGAACATACTGAAGAAAACATTTTTGAAGAGAGAAAAGAGTTTATAAACTTCACATAGATTAGCAAAGTGCTGTAAAAAGAGGTGGTTGAAAGGTGAGCTCAGTCCTGTCAAGAAAGGAAATAAACAGAGAAAAACAAGTCTTTCATAATTTGAAAAACTATGTATGATCCATACATACTTACATTTTGTATAAATTAAGCATGTAGTTCTATAACATTGATGGAAAAACTCATGATACAAATTAGAAGCATTTTCTAGCCAAAAAAAAAAAAGATTTTAAGGAAGACAACAGATCTCCTATCCTTTTCCTCTCACTGGAGTAAAAGAAATTATGTCTGTCTGGAATCTACAAATAATCAACAAAAACATTTAATCCAGGGATGAAATAAATTCCTCCAAATTTTCATGCTTACATAGATGCTTTTTCTATTTCTTTCTAGTAGTAGGTATATAAAATGCCTTTTCTTGAAATGTTTAGTGGCATGAAGGGTATGTGGTTGTTTCCAAAGGATTTAGAAGTCTTACTGATGGGATTAGGCTGCAGGTACCTACCATATACTGGGATCTAAAGATGACAATTTAGAGTGAGGCAGGTGTAGAGGGAATTAAAAGGAATATTTGGAATCATTGTTCTTGCAATTACATGGTCAGCATGCATATAGACATAATTATTTCTATCTCTGCATAATTTTCTCTTTTGGAATTGCCTAGAGGAGACAAATATGAGAAATTGTTAAGGATAAAGAGATCTGGCATTTCTGCCCATTCTTCCCTAAATAACCCTGTTTTACAGATGGATTGCAAGCACACCTAGCACACTGGCAATGCTGACATCCACACCACATGGTGTTCACCACAAATGTGGTTAGCAGGTTACTAGAAACAGTTCCTATAAAAGCCTGTTGAATAGCAGTCTACTCAGAAATTAAAGACCTGAACTTTGGGCATGGGGAAAACACCATCTTTCCATATTTAATCTAGAGTTAGTCTGGTTTAGAATTAGTCCCAGATCTTGGGGTGAGGATTTGGAGGATAGGAGCCATCTCTGTGGTGGCATTCTGCAGGTGTTACTGCTGGTGTCCCCTCGTGATCTCCTCTCAGGAGGAGATCAACAAAGTGATCAGAAAAGTGGTCAGCATTCCCATTTCTAATGTACTCAAGGCATAATGAAATACTGGAAATCCCTGCCTTTTACAAACAGAAATAATGAATTTGCTATGAGGTTATGAGAGGGTTGCCATAAGGCGTCTCTGACAGCAGGTACTGAGATCAGTTCTACCTTGTCTCTGAGTATTCATTAACTTTCAAAAATCAAATTTCTATAACTGTGTTTACTCATTGACCGTCTTTACCTTCTACATACATGAAGTACATCTTGGGAGAAACATTCACAAAACTGAGAATAAGATCTGAACTTCTGTGAATTCTGCTTAATTCTGGTAGTGCTGTTTTCTCTTCCACAGCAATTCTAGTTCAAGCAGTTTTAAGTTAATTTTGAAGAATTTATGATGACAAAAAAGAAAGAAGTAAAATCAAGCACACTCACATTAAAAAAGTCATAGTGGTATCCATGTTATCAAATAAAAAAAATTAAGGTAACCTGCATATCAATTACTTTTGCCACTATAATTTTGAATTGTAATGGTCAAACATATGCAATGAATTGTTCACAGATGAGTTACATAGCAAAAGATATTTGACAAATAACTCAAAACAATGGTTACATTGAAGGAAGTTGTTACCTCTTACTAGACAATGCATAGACATAAAAGGCAAAATTAGTCAAATAAATTATGCATTGCAAATCAACATCTCAGCTCTTATGATATCCCACCCCTTTACTGTAGCTCCATCTTTCACCATATGGAGAAATAAAATGCATTTCTAATTTGTTTTCTAATAAGTACTAATTAGTTCAGGCCTTTGAGATCCTTAAGGAAATAAAGTGTGTCCTTGTAGCCTTCCAAATAAAGCTCTAAAGCTGCAGCTGGTACAGTCCCACATTGCTCTTCCTTCCATCTTCTAAGTCAAAACTGAAATCATCCCTTATTAAGATTTTGATGTGAGATTAATTTAAAATCATATTGACTAAAAGTAGCAGCAGTCGTTTACTCAATGGGCAATATATGTAAGCTGCTCCTTTGTGGTGATATAAAAGATGATGGTATGAAGGAAAACACACAGAAAATGCAAATGCAAATGATTTTAAACTGCTTTTGTCAGATGCTATTATTAGCAGAAATAGTTTAATGGGGAAAGCCCGTTTTGCTGTACAATTGTCTGCCCTCTCTACAGAGCCACCCTGAAGCAGTGATGTGTGGGACATGGGGAGCAGCTCCCAGGAGTCATGCCTGGAATGACCCGTGCTTTCCTGGAGTCCATCTCCCTTGACCCACTGGAGAATTTCCTCATGTATCCCTCAGCAAGCGTATGACTACATTTTATTATAAACCTGAGTCTTTCCTTAAACTGTGGACACTTTTGTAAGGAATAATAATGCACTTGGATACTTCAACTTTTCTTCCAGTACCAGGCTGCTTTCTGGGGTATGTACTCTGGTGTATTTTTAGGGGCTTATGATGTCATACTGAAAATCTCTGCAAATGGTGTGTGAGAAGAAAAAAAGGAAGTGCTTTATCACATCTACTACTTCCTCTTCCCCCTCCAGCCAACTTTTTGGGGTGTCCACATTGGGATGTGAAAAGCCGAAAAAAGGTGAAAAAGTTGAAAAAACCACTTTGTGATTTTTGCCTACTTCACTCTGTATTGTTTTCTAATGTCTGTTGTGATTCACGTCATCTCTCCAGCTATTCCCTCCAAAGTTTTTGTTTGTTTCTCACTTCAAATGTTTCCTAAAAATACCTTTTTGATCCAGGAAAAAATAACTGCTCATTATTCCATGGTACAGAAACTGTATAGAGAAAGGTTATTTTGCTTTTCATAAGATTTTAAGATTTTAATAGTTTTCCCCCAGCACTAATTTGGAAAACAAAACTTGATGTCAAAACAAACAAATCCACTTCTGCCGGAACTTTCATTTTTGACAAGTCAGCAAGTTCCCTGACACTTCTGTGACCTTAGGAAGGATGGCTGTGTCTGCGGGGCCCTGGGCGAGCGCTCGCCGCCGCACGAGCAGCGCTCAGTAACTCTGGGGTGGTGGCACGAGCGTGCTGGTCCGTGGGCCACGAGCTGCTCTGCTCTGCCAGCCCCGTGGCAGACTGGGCTCTGCAGCCACAGTGGGCTCTGCTCCACTCAGCTGAGCACTAAGCACGTGCTAAACAGGAGCATGTGAGTCATCCTGCTGACATGAACTTGAGCTGATGAACAGCAAGTAGGGGAAAAGAAATAACAAATACTTTTCTTCATGCATGAAGCCCTTTGGTTGTGCAGGGGTGCTGTTATCTGTGTGAGTAATACCATATCCAGCAATGTTTGTGTGAATGCCTGAGGAGAAATGGGAAAAGGGCAGGGTACAGATACCATGGAATTGTAGTTGTTGGAAATTTTACAGTTAAGGTCATTGACAAATATTTTTGTTACTTGGTCATCTCTTGTAAGGACTATCAATAACATTTTCTAGCATGCCTAGTTTCTTTGACTTTACATTCCAAACTGGACTAAGCCAAATTTCTGCTTCCACCTTCTTAGTATTATGAGTGCACCCTTAGTTGCTGCTCTTTGGTGGCATTAAACCTTTCTAGGTGCTCTTCCCCAAGAACACTGGGGAGACTGGATGTGATATGGACATCCAGTGTTTGTCAGTCTGGACATCCCCAGCAAGAAATAAACCCTAGGTCACCTAATTAATAACCTTAAGTATTACCACCTTTTTATTTGTTAGAAGATTATTTGCCACCATTTCTGACAATAAGAGTGTCTTTGTTTGCTGAGACACCCATTCCATGCTTCAAAGGGAGCTTAGATGGCTGAATATCTGCTTCTACAAGTAGAGATGTTATCAACAGAGTTTTGCAGGAAGTAAAATTTGAATATGTAGAAACAAATGTTTGTAGGCACAGAGGGAACTTCGTAAAAAAATAAATCCCTAAGAAATTCTGGCTGCTCTTGAGTTAGGTAGTGACCAGGGAAAAAGAATTTAGAATAGCATTTAGTGTTAAGGCTACTCAAGCCCCATTGTGTACACCTACATCATTTGCTGTATCTAGCCTGTGGGGATGTGCTAAATTTCATTTTACAGTCACTTTTGTTTTCCTTTTCTCTTTCTGATGATGATAATTTTTAAAAATAACACTGCATGTCATAATCATTATTGGTACATGGGATCTTAAAGGAGATAGACTGTGATGTGAATTCCTAAAAATTGGTTATGATCCAAGTTCATGTTCTTTGCTTGTTTTTCATTTTTACTGGTACCTATTTGGTTTCTAGCTGGTGTGTTACTTTTTCTGCTCATTTCCATAAATAAAATGTTCTTTCTCTGCCATGTTGCTGTTCCCCCTGATTATTTCCCGCTGTGGCCTTGGTGTAATAGTGTTTCTTCTTTTACTTAAAACAGCATGCAATTGCATTTTGAGTTAAGTTAATGGGGGATGGAAAAGATGTAGCCAAATCTCTGCAGGACTCCCCGAGTCTCACCACAGCATCTCTACAAAACCTTTCTATGGGCCTGGCTCAGCTTTTCTGCTGGTTTCTGTTGGCTTTGTTTATCACCGACCAGCGTAGAACGTTTTGTATGTCACTTGCTATTTAATGAAATACCCTGCAGTAAGCTGGATTTCTAGTATTAGCTTCCAGGAAACCAGTAAGAGTCCAGTTATTGTTACTGCTATTAGGGGTGTATTGGTTCTTTGCCATCATTAAAAGAATGAAGTATTACATCTGCTAGGCTTGCATTACAAAGCAGCTTCATAAAGCTCAATGTGAGCTTTATTATCTGTTGGACTTCCCATAATGTCTAGCATACAATACAGTGCACCTATTTAGCAAAAAGGTTCCCTCTGCAATTGAACCTTCTCTTAGAAATAGAAAAGGATTTTCAGGCTGTGAATCTGCAGGTAGTAATTTTAATAGCCGCTAATGTGAATTAATAATTCTAATAGCCTCATTTCTAATGCATTATCAGAATACTGGAGAGTGGGTTGCCATGGCTGCTATATTTTATCACTCACAGCTGTGTAAACTCTTTTAGGCCAGCCTTTTTTTTTTTTTTNTAAGAAGCCATTCGTGTGACTTCTTACTTTTAGAGTCCTCATTCAACATGGACTGGCATGGCTCCTAGGAAAGTATATTTTTCCCCCTCTGGGAGACTGAGCCATATTATTATCAGCTTAGAAAAAATTCACTATCCAGGGAAATGTTCAAGGTAAAACCTGTTATCATTACGCTGGCATATTTATCATTAGGAATGCATGGTCTGCCCAATACTCCTCAAGAAATTCAGTTGTGCAGTGAAATAACCAGTGAGACAGAAGAATATATTCTCCACTTCCCAGGATGCAAAAAGCTCCAAAAAATACAACACATTCCTTGATTTGCAAAACTGTTATATGTGGATAAATTTGCATGGATATAAATTTTGCATTCTTTGTCTAATAGCAGGACAAATATTTAATTATATGAGTAACCTCATTCCTGCTTGGCAAAGCACTTGAGCATATGGAACTTAAGTCCTTGCTTAAAGTAAGCCCTTAATTGCTGTTTGTATCAGTTGCTCATCTAAGGTAAAAAAGTGAAAGCTTAGGAGGCACAGCACTCAGTTCACAGGCCTTTTTATCACTGACATTTTATTTATCAAAATAAAATTAGTTCTGTGCCATTTGTGGGCAACTCAGTGGTAGCGTTGATTTAGGGAGCATTTTAATCTGTTGGCTGGCATCACCAGTCCATTCATATTTATAAATCTCTTGAAAGCTGTGCTGCAAACTCTCATGTCAAGGACACCCGACAAAATCTGTATGATAGTTATACTTCAATGTACTTCAACAGTCTAACCTGTTAATGGATGGACCTTAGAGTGGAAATTTGCATCTGGTAATGAGACAAACTTTCAATTTCTTATCTGAAGAACATCCAGATCTCTGCAGTCAGCAAAACATCTCCAAATCTTACAGCAACAGACTTTATAGAGATAACGATGGTATTTCCCAGAAGGGCAAGAGTGGTCTTTCTCACAGAAATTTGGCACTGCTATTTCTGGCTCTGGAGTGAAGAACAGAAAGGGAGGGGAATTTTTAAAAATGCGATTCACTCTTTAAAAAATCCCTTTGTTTCTGTTTTGGTTCTATAAATAGGCACAGGGAGAGGAAGGGACTCACTCTCCTGTGCTCTCTATACACCCAAACCTACTTTTACTCAGGATTTCTAGAGAACAGTTTTCAGGCAAATCTCTTCTCCTGTGCTGCAATTCCTGCTTATCTGAGGGTGGGATGCATTCTTAGAAACCTCTCTGTAGCACTACTATTTTGGGGCAGTGGAAGAAGACCTTTCCCTACAGCTCAGGGCTCTGTGATGCAGATTGCACTGCTGTTAGTCGATGCTCCAGTTTGCTTCCCAGCCTCTCTGCTCTCATTTACAGCACATTCACCTTCACCTGATGATGCATTTGCTTTCACAGTTGTTAAGAGTCACTTCAGGTTTGGTACTCACAGTTACCGTACATTTTGTACCTTTAAAACCCTCAAAGGATGACCATGGCAAAGCAGGGATTAAAAATGTTTGATGGATGACATCCTTCCTCTTCACAGAAAGCATTTTGTCTATTTTATATTAAGAGAGTTAGACAAAATTACATCTCTAAATGTCCCAGACTATGCCCTTTGTTACCATGAATCACACCAGCTACATAAGGCAGGCAGCACAGCATGACAACAGATCCTCATGACACATCTGAGCAACTGTGCCTACACTTACTTGGACTCCAAAAAACTATTTAATGTAGTATAGATTTAATGTACAAAATACATGAACACATACATGCAGTTAATTTGAAATATAAACTAATATAAGCATACTCTATTTTTTAACTATGGAAAAATTCTTCAGGTTTTCATTTTCTTCACTCATCCTGCTTCTTGAAAAAGAGTTGATAACTGAATACTTTTAGATTACAAAAAAGGATATTTTATAGCAAATATAGATGCCCACACACTGTCTCTCAAGAAATAAGTATATAATCGGATTAGAAGATATTTCAGATTTGGACAACTCTAATTAAATTACTTCTAACTTTTACTGGCCTCTGTGAATCAATCTCTTCTTGACCTTCACAGTCTGTCAATATAAGCAAAAGCAAAGCAAAAAAAGTCTTCTATCTGAAAAAAAAAAGTGTGCCTTTTTCTTATTAGAAAAAAAAGCCTGTAGTTGGCTAGATTTGTTTGGAACTTGACCTCATCATGCATTAACATTAGCTTAAAACACCCACACCTGTTTTTTTTACATTGACTTTATTCCATGGTACAAACCCTGTGTAAAGAAATTTCTTGTGCATTCTGGTTTTCTTTTGCATACATTATTTACCATCTTTCAAGGTAAGGAATTTAAATGTATGCTGATACCTTTATCATCTTGACAGTTTAAGGATAAAAGTTCTGTCCAATGTGATGAACAAAAGACTTTTTCCCTTAAATGTATAAAGTAGAAGACATTTTCTTTAAATCTCTTAGAAGATTAAATGACACATAATATTTTGCATAACATTTAGGAAATCTTTTACTTGAGAAGTCCAGAGTATATGTCTTTGAGGTCCTATTCTGATCCTTTGCATCTACATAGTGTAATGGTAATCTGCTCGTGCATCTCCTCACTTGCCACAGTAATGAATGAGGACATACTCTGCTGGAATTCTGTCCTTTTGATGTAAATGATATGCCTCAAGAGTAGCCAATTTAAGGGGTCTGGAGGTAGAGTGCATATTTAGTTCCTTGGCTCCTGCTGTGCGCTTAAATTTTTCAATTTTAGCATTTATATAAAAACAAAAGTAAATTAAAAGTTTTTTAAAATTAGCTTTCTTTTATGAATTTAATTTAATTACAGTGATGCCAGTATCCATTAAAGTAAATGTTGCTGCTATGAAACCACACAGCCAGAATCAAAACAATTCTTAGTCAACAATGTACAACCACTATATCAAATTTAATCTTGAAGCAAACACAAGCCATCTCAATTAGAGATGTGACATTCTGCCTGTCACAAGGCTAATTTTTTTCCCACCAATTTTTGTGCAATGTAATGAGTGTATCTGGAAGAAAAATGCAGTCTCATGCCTTTATCCCATGTATAGAAATGATTAATCATAGACTTCACACTGTTAGTGCTGAGGATAGAGCATTGGCCTTGGATGACCCTGGTTCAGAAGGGTCTTCATCTTCAAAAGTTGAAAAGTGTTCATTGTGTCACATTTAAGAATGTACAAAATATTCTTTTGGAATGATAAAAAATATTCAAGGTTCTGTGAAGTTTTGAAACTTCACTGAAAATGAAAACCACTTTTCTGGTTAAAAAAAATAAAAGACATTTGTAAATATCTTTTTTTTTTTCACTGCTCTGAAAGATGAAGCTTGACTGTAAAAATGAGATTTTCCACTGAAGTTCAAAGTCAGAACATTTATTATTTATTTTTTTTCCACATTTGTAACTTGTTGGAGAAAAAATCTTTAGTTGCTAGGAGAAATGTTACTGTCTTTCCTTCACAAAATGAAAAATGGCAGATCAGGCAAACTCAAGCTTTGTCTTTTGCAACAGAGACTTCACAAAGACATATAACTTGGAAAAATAAAAGATAAATATATAATTCCTTCACGTCCGTTGCTCACACTTTTCTTCTTCCCTAAACGCTAGTCTACACTTGGCTGTAGAGTGGCTCTCTTCTTTCTCCAGACATTTTTTCTTCTCTTCTAGTCTCTTCTTTCTCATCAGGCAACTGAAAATCTTTACTTGTTGCCCTGAGGGAATGCAACCATTTAACATAAAATTACCCAGGGATTGTCCAGCTGGAATGCAAGAGACATTTCCTGAAATACCAAGTGAACACTTTCTTTGCTGGTGAGCTGAGAAAAGAGTCAGTTCCTGATCAGTTCCAAACCTCATCTAGGTACAGTATGATGGATATTGGGTCCATGAAGCCTCAGATGCCTTCCAAACCATTTACTCCTTAAATTTCTCTCTTCCTTTTTCTCTTAAATGATCATTATTATTGTAAAATCTAACTATACACACACACCATCCTTCTGCTGTCTGCACCATGACTAATGAGGAACAATTCCTCATGAAGCTTCTGTTCTTCCTAATTTTAATCTAAGCAGGGCTAACACAAAAAGAGTTTTTCAGCAGTGACCATAATGACTGTTGAATTAACCCCCATGGGCCAATTAGTTGCAGCACAATTTTGCAGTCCATGTGAGCTGGGGTTCTCCTGCAAGCTGTCTCTTGGGCAGCTCTGCTAACAAGCCACACAGCAGTCTGGGAATGTCACCAAATGTCTTTTCCTTTGTTTCAAAGACTCAATTGGTAAAGTATTCTCCATAAAATAATAGTAAACAGTGATGTGGGAGTAGTGGGAAAATCTGCTATAAAACTTCCATTAGTTAATGAAAGTGGCTGTCACAATCATGTGAAAAGTTCAAGGAGACAATCTTGTTAAACAGCCATTTTGCATAGAGAAATTTATATTGCTATAGACCTTTTCAAATAACTTTGAGTTTTTCCAGAACAATTTATGAATGCTGAGCTTTGAAAGAAGAAAGATCAATTCCACCACAAAATAAAGTTGGCTAGCAATGGACATTTGGTCCCAGCTCAGACACTCTATGTTCATTTATAACATAGTTCTATACAGCTCAGTAGGGCTTTTTCTCTGCTGAAGAACTCCACAAGCTTCAATTTCATTTTGTATTGGAAGTTGTTTTAAAACATCTCTGCAATCACATTAAATGCTCAAGCATCAACACAGAGTTCCCAACACTGATGACAAATTACTCCTAAATGAATAGCACCAAATCTGATGGCTTCACCATCACTGTGTTTTCATTTGTATCGCCCTCTGAACCCATCAAATCTGTCCTTGTCTTGAGGCGACCACTCTTCTGAGGTTAACATTCTTACTTAAGACTCTGAAATTCTTGACCTACACAGACACAAAAACTGCAGACTTCAAAGAAGAAGGACAAAAAAAAGCAGAGTTTTAATCTATTTTTCCAGCAAGTCATCTCCCATGCATCTAAATTTAACAGTTACTCCTAAAAAGCATCCAGCCAAACCAGCCTAATTCAATTAACAAAATTAACAATCACCCAAACACAGGTCCCTTTAAAGTTTTAACTCAGTATTTACCATGTAGTGGGCATATGTGGCTCTGAAATACAGGGTAAGGGCAACCAGTTGCTCTCATGGCAGTCTTATAATAACCACACCCTAAATCCAGCCCCTGAGTGGTACCTGTTATAGGTACGGTTCATTACTCTGTTGTTACACATCTGTGTCAGTGGGTAGCTGTAATGTCTGGCTGGTCTCTGGTCCCCTCCTCTTCCTGCATTCAAGGATGTCTGGTACCTGGGTTTCTGGGGGGTCCCTGCTGCACTGTTAGGGTTTCTTTCTCCTACACTGGTCCTGCTCACGTTTCAAACAGCTCTTCATAACAGAGATATATTCAGGTAACTGTGATTTTTGATTCAGTTGCCTAAACCATGCACTCTCAAAACTGCATTGGCTGGTTATGGCTGTGTGACTGCTGCTTGGACAGCACTGTGAATGCTTTGGTCTTGCCTCACCAGATACTGGCCTTTCGATAATTATTTGCAAATAACAAATAACTTTTGCTATCATATGCAAAAGTTTTCAATAAACATTTTAATATTATAATGATACCTAGAAGTTTCCCAGCCTATATTACTAAAAGTGCAGTAAGTGGATGAAATAAGAAATGCAGTAGTTTAGATGCTGTGGAACTGCAAAATATATAATCCTATAAAAACACTGCTATTGTTTCAAACTGTAAAGCCCATGTTTTAACATTTTCCTGGATTTTCCTTTTTTTAAGCTTCCCTTAATTTTGCTGGAATTCTATTACTGAATAGTTCATTATAGGTGTAGGTATAAGGTTTTTTTCATAATTTTTTTCATCCATTGGCTCAGTTTGAGTAATTTTAAATTAGCTCAAAGCTAGTGTGTTGTTTTCAATTACAACAATGGCAAGTGTGAAAGTTTTATTATGCACTTGAAGCCATCTGACTGAGAGCACAGAGCACCAAACATCTTTGGATAAAGTTTGGTTTTCAATTACAAAGTGTGATCTAACTGCCAAGATACCACATGACAAAGTACATAAAGTGAGTGTTTTTTCCAGACTGAAAAAGATAACTTTTGCATTGAGTGATTCTTCATGGTGATGGATATTTGCTGTTAGTCTCCCGAAGCAAGAGAACAATTGTTGGACATTCCTAAAGCTACTTGATTAGTTCCTTGAAAATGAAAGAATCTTTCTACTAAATTAGTACATGGTTGCACATACAGATTTGTAGTATTTTCATTATCAGTATATCTCCACAGTTAAAGAATTCATGGCCTCTACCATTTCTTAGCATTTCTTAAGACAAAAGCAAGGCCTTTAACTTACACATATTTAGTTTAAAATATTCCCAATACAACACTGTAGAAACTGTCCTCCATCACAAATATAATGTTGTAAAGCTTCATGTGATGGTGTGCAGCCTTCTGAAATAGAACTTACTGAAGCCAACTTTTTTTAATTTTTACTCTTTTTAGGTTTTGGAAAATTTTCTTTTGTAACAAGGTTTGCATACCAGATCATCACACAGGCAGGTAGCAATCAAGATAGATCCTCATGCTGTGTATATAACATTTGAAACTAATGAAAAGTAGATCTTGGAAAGAACATGGGCCTACTTTGTAATGTCCTAGAATGTGTAAACTTCTATTGTCCTCTGTAGGTGCTTTCATAATATCATTGCCCATCAAAGATAAATGCAAATACATTAGATAAACATGTGAAATCAATACTATTTAATGCCCCACTCACTACCCACACAATTCTCAATAGAGTACTTAGGTATCTGTCTTTCCATCACACTCATCTTTTTTTAATCCATTCTCTACATGGATTTAATCCAAAATATGTTCCAGCTGATAACTCAAAAATTTGTATTCAAAGGAATATTTAAGTTGATTTGTGCAATATGCAAGTCTTTAAATTTGGAAAACCTTTCCGTTTTCCATGGTGGCTTCAAATATGTAGGTTTCTCTCCATGGTTTTGATATATGTGAGAATAACAATAAAACACTTATTCCTCTCTTTATTCCTTTCCTGTTTATTTTGCCATCACATGCTTTTGTCTCCACTATCTTTTAGGACCAGGCTAATACTTTCACCCTGATTGCTGGATACACAGCTGCATCCATTGCAGTCTTATCTGTGATTCTCTTCACCTGTGAAATCTTTTTGACACCAGCCCCCCCCCCCTTAGACATTGATCAGAGAAGGCTTCCACTTGAATAATTTTGCACCCCTCCTCCCCACTTATTAACTTGGTAGGATGTTAACTCTCACATTGTTCTTGTAAAATTTCTTCAGCTCTGCACATAATATCTACGAAATTCTCTAATTTCATGGTTATTGGATTTACTGAGCTTAGTTTTCTCTTTAGCCTGCTTCAGTGCTTCATGTATGGCTAGTGTGAAACCCTCTTTATAAATATTCACCAATGTTCTCAGTAACTAAACCCTGGGTCTAGTACCCAATAATTTATTTTCTTGTGTGTATCCATCGGTGATTTTAATTTGCTCTTTATGCTGCAGGGTAAAAAAAAAAAATGTACCAACCATTTACCAGCACCTAAAATGAACTGTCAAACCTGTCAAGTTCCCTTCCTTAATACGCTTTTACCTTTTGGGTAACTTTGCATTTTTGAGTAAGTAAAGCCCAGCTAAAATTTGTTGGGGCTGGTTGATCAATTAAAGATTGATCTTCACTGTTTAGCCCTGGATATTCCTCCAGTGCTACTTCCCAGCTTGTATGGTTTTCCTATTTAAGGATCCTATGTCCTTTTTTGGTTGTTCTAACATGATCTGTATCCAATTCTGCTGCAGTAGTGACTTGTTAATTTGTCCTTGATTTGGAAATTAATTTGGTGATGACTAGTTTTGCCATTTCTTTTTTAAAATGTTTTTATGTTACTAATTTGCATTCTCTTGGTAATGAAGAGAGTGTAGGTTTTCTTGTGGATTCACACTAAGTTCTATGAAATTTGGGTCATACTAGAGATCTCCATTCAAGTTGTTATTCCTCACTTGTACAGCTGTTGCAATATCTATTTTTTATGCTTATGCTTTTAATTTGGCATTTTAAAAAAGGTTTTTGGACTTTCATATTTCCTGGTAACACAGCATGTGATCACATTTCTCCTCTGATTCCACTTTTTATCTTCCAGCACAACTTGAAAGTAGCCTGGGTTTCACTTAATTTTGGTTTAGCTCTTGCTTCCTCTTACAAGGATTGGTTATTCATTTTTATTATGTTATGTTCATTTTTCTAGAAACTCAGCATTGCTGCTGCTCAGAGTTCTTTTCTGCTCCGTTGTCTGCATTCATCTTTTCTACCTCCTATTTAAATTCCCATAGTTCACCTTCTGGTCTTTGATTCTAATTATTTTTTAATCGTCTTTTGTTTAATATTTGCCTTCTTTGTTCTACATTGTTGAGGCTCTTTTATCCTTCTTTTTTTTTTGGCTTGTTGTCTGTGGTTTTATTTTCAGTGTCTTCTTTATTTTCAGTGTCTCTGTTTCCTTCTCCTGTACACTGTGATATCCAAATGGGTCATCTTTTGAACACATTGTAACTGAATTTCTCATTTCATATTAACACTTAGACATCAAGAACTCTTAGTGCGTTTTCTAATGACCCATGGAAAACACCCTTTGTTTGTGTGTTGGGACCCCGTTGTGAGATCCATGATTCTAGCTGAGAATTCGTTTTCCCGATTCCTACAGATAACAAGACAAAGCTTGTAATCATTTCAATCCATGACTCAGTTTTTGCTGTTATGGGTCTGTTACAGAATCTGATACTGATTCCTGATTTCATAGGATATTTGGGTACCTAAACCTGTTAGTACCTAATGGAGAAGGTGAAAAGACAAATGTTTCATTGGGTACTTGGGCTGTGGGACTGAATTGCAGCCAGATCACGCAAAGAAGATAGAGGATGTTTCCATCCTCACGTCATATTTTCAGTATTGCTTGGTTTCCTAGATTGTCTACATCCTCCATCAATTGCTGCAAGCAGAGTTAAGTCAGGCCCCAAGAGGAGTTGATCAGATCAGCCATGCACAATTAGGCACTGAAGCACAGTTATGTTAATGGTAATACCCTAGTAATACCCTAGAACTAAACACTATCATGCCACTAGCATTAAGACAGGAGTTGAGGATAGGGTCTGAGCCATAATCACACACCTGATTCTGCACACCTGATTCTGAAGTACAGCATAAACACAAAAAAAATTGCTTTTTTTGCTCTTTTGTCAATAAATCTTAGGATACTCTACCTGTGCTATCCTTAAGGGCATCTACACATCTGTTTTAATCACCATCCCTGTGTCTCTCTGCTGGGTCTCTGGCCCCCTTTTCTTCCTGTAGTTCCAAGGTCCTTGCTTCTCAGTTTTGTGGTTCTTTCTGTTGCATACACCCTTATCCAAGAACCATTGGTAGTTTTCTCTGTCTGACCATGGTGTTACAAAGCACATATGTATGTGCATATGCAATGCTTCCTTGACTTGTCATTGATATCTAATTCTGGTAATGTTATTATTACAGATTTGGATTTGGTTCTTTTCAGGTTGTAACACCCAGAAGAGTAAGCACAGAATATTTACACTAAAAATGAACAGTGTGGAACTGTGACAGATGGGCATTAATCTGTCATCAATTACATCGGACACAGAACAGAACAAAGTTGGGAAGCTGTAAGAAAATATGAACCCTATCTTTTTTAAAGGAAAAAGGAACTGGACACAGACTGAAATCTCTAATCAGAATAAGCAGGTTGTAAATCCTAAGTTTTTCTTAGGGGAGGATCCTGATGCAGATGTGGAAGCCTGCTCTAAAGAAAAGGCTTTATCCTCACTCAGAGTCCTGTGACACAGGAGAAAAAATCCAGGATCAAAAATTCCCCATGTAACTGTGAGACTGATGGTAGCATTTTCAGAGACCTTTTATGTTACTGCATTTGAGAGGTGAGATAATGGAGGCAGAAAATTTTCATACTAAAGAGTATGAGTGGACTTACCAAAAGAATGTGAGGGGGCAGTTAACCAATAGCATCCATACCAGTGGTTATGGTAGTGCTGGGGTGTCTTTGTGGCCAAAACATCAAACATAAATTAAGAAGCTGGACCATAAGAGTCTCTCTGTTCCTGCAGATTTTCCCTCACATGGTTAATTTACTTTATTTTGCTTTTCTTTTTTTCTGTCTTATTCAAAGTAAATATTATATTTCTTCAGTGTTTGAGGCTTGTGAATGTCCTAATAGAATTGTCTCAAACATGTAAAATCTTCCTATCTACCTATGTGTTTTGAATGATGTTGTGTTTCTATCACTTGCCTAGCACTTGTTGCTCAGGGAAACATAGGGTGAGATCTACCCAGCCTAGGATACTTCGCCCGGGGGGTCTGGGAGCTGCCAGGTGAATACACTGTGTCCTGAGCCCAGAGGAGAGCTGAGCTTACAAGGTTATAAAGGGACAAAACTGTATTTTGTCTCATGTGTAAAACGTATGATTCATACCTGCAATTACCTAGATATATGCTCGCACTTATTTATCCCATGTATTTGTTTTTTCTCATATAAATTCAAGACTATCCTTACATTTAACTGATAATTGTTTATAGGCTCACTGTAAAACTCTACCATTTCTGTAGACAGAAGGAACTCCAGGGTAATTATCAGTTCACATAAAAACATAAACAGATGCCCCATAGCAACACATATTTTATTGCTGAGAATGTAGATTTTATAAAAATATCCGGAGACAGTGCTGTGAGTAAGCACGACTTGTGTGACTAGCATTCCAGATGCCCTCATGATATGGGCACTGCATCTGATTTTCAACATTAAAGTTTCTACTGAATTTACAGGGAGATTTGGAATCCTGGAGAATCTGTAATTTCAGAAACTCAGTCTGCTTCTTTTGTGGATCAAAATGTGGCATCATTTTTACCAGAGTAAAAACTCTTCTGGGTGAGGCTGTTATTGCTGAGCCACTTTGGGTGCAGCATTTGGAGCATTTGCTGAGCTCTGGCTGGTCACACAGCAGAGAAGCAGAGCTTGTTCCCTCAGGCATGGAACAACACTAATGTAATTATGCAGCTTTTAGGACTAGAGCTAACATTTCCAACAGAAATCAGAGCTGTGTTTTACCAGATTGGCCAGTACTAACCCAAGGATCTCTTTGTGAGAGAGGATAAAATCTTTTCTGATGGATACAGGGATATCTTTCTTGTTTGTGCGAACACCTGATGCTAAGCAATTATGTTACTGATATTGGGGCTATCAGCAGATCTCACTGCAAGTGTTAAACACGGGACAGAAATCTCTCTTTTTAATAAAAAATAGGATTAGTTTGAAACTAACTCCATTGTATGATTGTGGAAGGTAAGACTGGAGGCATATTGCTGGGCCTGAGTCAGTAAGAACTAACTTTGCAGTATTACCTGTGCAAAAAAGTAATTACCAATTACCTGTTAAAATCATCATCATCAGAGAAAGAGGGAAGGAACAAATCCCTGATGGGTAGAATACCTTTCTGAAAATACTAGCTCTGGGCTTTTTTGTCATGAGTGTATCCTCATACAAGTCATTCCACTGAAAAGGAAAAAAAAAGGAACATCTCTCATGAGTAACACAGCAAGACAGAGTCATATAGCACAGGTTAGCACAGCTAATTTCAGAGTCATCAAACTGAACAAAACCTCTTTAACTAAGCTTGAGCTATCAAACTAATTTTGTTGTTGGTTTTGTATCTTCATAACCCAATTATTGATCTGTTTCTGTGGGATCCTTTTCAGATACTGTCTGAGATATTTTGTCCAGTGTTTCCACTGCACCAAGAAGTGTTTGCCAGGTCAAGCAACACATACATTTTCCTGTCAAATGAAGAGTTGTGTCCATCTGTTCAACCTTTAAAGGCATACTCTGTCTGATCTTTACCTGACTAATATTTGAGGCCTTGGAAACATTTTGGAGATAAGGAGTTTTAAATCAGAAGGGGACTGTTTTTTTCATCAGGACCTCACAGTCTGAACAGGCCTTCTGCTTAAGGTCACTTCTATTCTGCTCATGCCTGCATGGATAAAGTGCATCTCCATCTGTCCTAGCCAAGCTGGAAGTAGCACACTATTTTGCCCTACTTTCTAAGCAATGATTTTTTTGGATACTCTTTAGCCACTCTTTGTAGTGATAGGCGGGATCCTGGGCATAGGACTTTTTTTACAAATTCCATGTACAGGTGATGCCTGTATCTCCAGTAATTTAACTGAAATGGTAAGTGGCAGTGAAAATACAATAATGCAAAAGCCACTTACATTTATATAACATCTTTCAACCAGAGAGCTGTAGAATTGTAACATTACAAAGCAGTGTGAAGTTTTCATTTACTCTGTCCCTGCCCAAAGACCACATTGATTACACTTGCCATTCTTGGCAGGTGTCTTATCCTTTAAACACTCCAGTGAAAAACTTCATCCTGAAGAAATCTCTTGCATTTCCCTGTTGGTGTATTGCTAGAACATTGTTTATGCACATGTTCAGTCTCCTTTTCTCTTTTACCTGGAGGTTGTTACCATGTGGCACCACAGACTGCTTTAGGCTGTACATTCCCTCTTCTGTCAATCTTTCCTGAGAGCTCATATTTTTTGTTCCTCTGATTGATTTTGTTCCTCTCCTCAGGGTTTCCACACAAAGTCCACAGCTGGTTTTTGGAGCATAGTAGCCAAAACTAGTAGAAATATTTCTTCTAAGTCCCTGTCATTGTTGAAGAGAAGTGACAGATTACTAAGTATATCCTATAGGCTACGTTCCTGCTTACAAATTCATATCCTAGCAAAATGCATACAGTTTGGACAGATGACTCTACAGAATGTAATATGGAGCATTCACTAAATCAAGCTGCAGCTATGTGATGCATAACAACATTGTGGTTTTTGTTTTAAAGTTATGTTGTTAAATATCTTGTCCAGTTGTTACACAGTGAATCAATACCAGCAGCATCCCAAGAGTTTTGCTTTTTACTACCCAAAGGTAGACTCACATCACACTACAAACAACAAGCCTGGTCATTATTAATTCTGAGCACCCTTCAGTTGTACAATTTGTTCTCCTGCAGTCAGTAGATTCTTCACACAGAGAGGTTGACCAAAGGAGGTGGCCAAAGGATTAACCCTAGTTTTGAATGGATATTGACCTATGTGAAAACTGAGGATGAAAAAATGCCAAAACTACCAGTGGTGGCAAATTATGCAGTATTTTCTATCTGATGTGCTGATATCTCTGCTCTGTAACTGAAAATTAAGGATTTAACTTGCAGTGGATGACTGAAGTTTTCAAAGACCTTGAATGCAGCTTTACTGCCATTGGGTTTTTATGCAATTTAAGTCTCTAAGCCAACACAGAAGTCCTTGCTTTAACTGGAGGCTTAGTGGTTATTGATAAGATGTTAGGAGAGAGCAGACATTAATTATCTGTGTTCATAATTCAAATTCATTTTTTAAACACTGCAGCATCTTGTCATTAAAAATATAGATGCTGAATGATTGGAGCCTAGACCCCCACAGAACTCATCAGCAGATTCCACGGTAGCTATTCCCTTTGGAATCAATTAAAAACATCTTCTACAAATCCATTTCTTCTTATCCACATTTAAAAGGAATGCACAAACAGTGTATTAGGAAAAAAGGCTTTAACATCAATTACACCAAATTAGGTAAAGATTCTCCAATAAATTGCTAAGCTTGACATGATATGGACATACTTAACTGAACCCTTGACTTGTTATATTCAAAATATTCACTGTGTGTCATGAAAATATTTTTAATGGGCTTGCCATTAAGACTTCCACTGTTTTAGGAATGAAAAATGGACTTAATATTGAAATCAGTCCTTCAGACCTGCTCTTTATGTCATATTTAGATGTAACTACAAGCAATGTCTGATTCTGCAAGTGCTTGAGCATTTCAGCATCTTAATTTCTGTGACTAATGGAACTCAAAGGTTATTTGTTTGCCTGCATGTTATGGTCTTATGTCTGTTCAGACTGAGGTCATCAGGACTATTCTGGGCCTCTTTTGCTTTAACTAAGTTGTAATTGTATCTGAGTGTAAGCTATCAGTGGAATAATAATACTTCACTTCTTTTTGCTTGAGAGACTACAAATTATTTTTCCCTTGCAAATGGCAATATCTGCCATTAACTGGAAGATGTGCACAAAGGCCCCTCTTCTGAGACAGCTGAGGAATGGAGCAGTGCCCTGGCAGCAATCAGCTTCTGCTCAGGCCTCTGTGCATCCTCAGCATAAACAGGGTGAGACATTGCTCCACTGGTCCTTTGTCCTACCCTACAGACATTAAGGAACTCTGCTTGGGGCAATTGAAGTAGCCTCCCTTACTGGCTTCAGTTTCAAGACAGTGACTCCAAGTTCAGGGTGGTGTCTCCCCAGAGCATGTCTGATTTCTGTAGAACTGTCCTGGCTTTATGGACTTGAAATCCAGGCCCTCGGGGAAGTCTGCTCCAAAAAAAGCAAAGTTTATCTTTTTTAGGTAATTAGGCTATATAGCATAGAATTGAATAGATTATTCCCATAAATAAAGAATTGATTTTAACAAGAAATGGATATTATGGCAAAAAAGATAAATGGAGAATTATATTGTAGCAAAATTGTATGCTGAAAGCTGTGCTGCTCCAGGGTATTTGTCTCATTAGTACAATGCATCTAAATAGTTGCTAACCTTAAATATGTTTGTGGAACTATTGAAAAAAAAAGTGACAAAATGTTTTCCAAGAAAAAGATGTATCCTATGCTTGATAATTCCATCCATTCATTAAATCAAGACTTATTATTAATATCAGAGTTTAGTATATTTTAGGACTAGGAAAAAGCCCTTCAGTATAAAAGCTCCAAAAATATTTTCTCTAAAAGAGGAAAATAAATCCCCCAACCCTGTTAGTACTCTCCTATTCAAAATTCTCTTGGAACAGATATGCTTTCCATTTGCTGCCCCTTTTCCTCTTCTCAAGGGACTGCTGAAGACATTCCTTCCTGTCTACACCCAGGATAAGGAACATGATCTGGAAAGCAGAGACACAGAAGACTCACTCATGGGAAAAAGTGTGAAAGGAATCTCTAAAGAGTTTTGAGACTTAAATATATATGCCACAAAATATTGGCCAGTTTTGTCAAGATCTGAACTGTGGATCCCAATTGGGAATACTTTCAGTACTTCTGCCCACAGCCCAGGGCATGATGATCAGATATATCCATTTCACAGCTCCCACACTTGTGCATGCTTGGTTTTCTACTTGAGCAGTAGGTCTCACCAGCTGTGTGTGTGGCTGTACGAAATCAGAGAGCAGAGACTCATGGCAAGGTAATGAACTGGACAGTAAAAAGGAGACTGTTGCTTCCCAGAGCTGTGCTAAAAGGCTTCTATATCTGGCAAAGTATGGAAACTGGTGTGACAAGACATTTCACAGAGTCACTGCTCACCAGAGCAGAGTGGGAAGTCAGGAGATTAAGGCCTTTGGTTAAATTTTATCACTGATCCTCACTTTCATATTTTCTAGTCATTAAACTATGACATGAAGAAAAGACACAAAATACTTTGAAACCTGGTTTGGGATTGAGTGGTTAAAAAATATATGTATCAGGAGACAAGAAGATATATGAAGTGAGATAATTATTTATAAATATCGTGCAACCCAGAAAATAGTGTTTGCAATTGAAATACAAATTAATCTTTTCTTTATACCTTCCCATGCTTTGATGATCATTCAGATATTAAATACCATACACTATTCTCACACAACTAAATGTATAACCATTTTTTTTGTCAAAATAATTACCTTTTTCATATTACTTTCCAGCACTTATGTTTCTTATTATTTTCTTTGCTATTGAATGTCAAGAGAAGAAGACACTCACATTCAGTTCTGCATACAGAGTCAATAAAAAATTGTGTATGCACAACAGGAAAAATCAGAATATTGTAACTGTCTTGATTGCAGTTGTTTTGATGCAGATATTAAAAATAAAAAAATAGCACAGGCATAGTGTACTTCTCATTGAGATATTCCTTATGGAGATATTAACCTGTCTAAACAAAGATGTCCATTTGAGAAACCATCTGGGGTGTCCAGGACAGTTGTAAGAGCCAGCAGACACAAACCCAAATATGCAGATAATAGAGGGGATACTAATAGAGGGGATATATCACCCTCTTGGAGAGACAACAGGAAACTGGGCAGTATGCCCCAGTGTAAACTCCTTTCACGTGTGCCTTAAAACTCAGGTATTTTGGACTCAGAAAATCTTGATAGGAAGGATAATAAATACACTTCACATGTAACACTTCACATGAGAAAGACACCTCAAGCCTTTCAAAGGTTCTTATCATATATTTCTTCTCTAAGACAGAAACATACATCAATTAACAACCCGTGAAATATGGATCCAAATCAAGGTTTCACAAAATGTGTTGTTAACAACACATACTGGTACTGTATTTCCATTGCATCAATTGTTTTAGTGATAAATAATGCTCACAAAGTGGAATGACTTGTTGACAGACAAAAGCACCATCTAACAATGGACTATTTAGACTTGCAAATGACAGAACTTAATTATTCCAAAATAACATTCCCTGTTAAACTATGATCATTAAATCCATCATCCTTCAGTTTATATGCATGAAACATTTATCATGTCTCCTACAAACAGGAGTCAGTCATCTCAATATAGATTTTTGGACCATTCATTTCATCATGGCATTTCATCGAAAGCCCAGGATTTCATTTATTTTCAGTTACAGAGATAAAGTGTTTGTAAACGATGTGATAAGACCATAAAGAAAAGTGAAGTGAAATTCTGCTCCATACAAAGATGATAAATACAATACCTACTTTGAACACTGGAATTATTGTGTGAGAAAAATGAGATATTGGGAGTCGGTAGCTATGTTTAAGATAAGAAGTTTTTTGCCTGTGAATTTTTCATTAAAGTCAGGGGCAAATAAAGAATAATCTGAATGATTCAAATTTTTTTAAATGGCCATTATAGACCTTAAACTAAAAAACCCCTAACAAATGTAGAACAACTGTAACTAAAAGGAAGCAATTTCTGTGGTCCTTTACTTCTAGTGTTGTGAAATTACTAAAGAACAGATTTCAGTTTCAAAAAAACCATTTATATTGCATTAACATGTGCTCTGGTGAGATGTGTGATTTTCAATGCTCATTCTAGACAACCAAGCCAGAATGCCTTTTTCCAAACAATATCTAATCTCTATGTTTCTGGGAGTTTCCAGCAGAACCCTGAGCTTTCAGTTCAAAACCTTATTTGGGCAGTTTGCTGACACACACTTTTGGGACACTCATAAGAGCATTTAATCTGTACCTCTTGGCATTTTGGCTTCACCTTTGCATGAGTTCATTTTGGCAGGGTTTCTTTCTTTCATTGCCCCCACCCCTTTCCTCTCTTTTTCTATTTGGCAGAGTGGCAGCTTCACTCCAAATCACAGCACCCAAGCCTTTTTGAATGATTGTTTTTACTTTTGTAATGCAATCTAAATCATAACTACCATAATGAGAATGTGCTTGCATAATTCCTGTGGGACTTATTTTGCACAGACTGCACATTGGAGAACATTTTTATTTTATTTGCCAAGGTAACAAAAGTAGTGTTTTCTATGCTTTTTCTTACTGCAACTATAGCAGATTAACTTTTCTCCTCTTTCTACCTGTGTTTTTTTCTTTATATAAAAGACCCAAAGAAGAAAACGAAATAAATAATGGATGTACAGAATGTTCTTGGCTTTCGTGTATGCCTACAGGTGTCCTTTCATCATATTCATTTGGCTGGCAAAGTGGAAAAGTGCTTGCAGCCTGAGGGTTAGCTTGCAAAACAAACAAAATTCAAAATATGTTACAGAAAGGGAAGAAAACATTAAGTTTGGTGCATAGTCTCTTTTTCGGGGAAGAGGGGGAATCTAGAAATTAAACACGTTTGTCTATCATGCAAAATACTATATTAAGAGATTGTTAGAATTATAGAATGGTTAAGGGACCTCAGTAGGTCATCCCTCAGTGGTTGGAAGGGACCTCAGTAGGTCATCTTATCCAACCCTTTTACCAGAGACAAGGATTGAAAAGTGAAGAAATACTAGTTAAGAGGTCTGTATAACCTTAAGTTGTCTTTCCCGTCAGTATGCATTTAAACAGAATTTTGATTACATATGTTAAACTTATTTTTTCCCTTTTGCCCTCATATTACTTAATGCACTGGATTCAGAGAGCTCTCAAAAGAGGAATTAGATGTTGATGTTTTTTTAAGCTGCCTCAGTTCACTTTGTGATGTGTCTAACCCTTTGCTTTTAATACACATGGCTCAAACCTTTATCACTAACAAAAATCATTACACTTCCTCTTGTGTGTTTATATCATGATCAGAGGGTGGGAGCTCATTAGGATATTTTGGCCTCTAGTCCTCATTTTCAGTAGGATATTTTGGCCTCTAGTCTTCATTTTCAGTCCTTACAGAAGTGAAGATTTCTACCTTGCTTGCTCACTCTGGAGCTTTTGAAAGAACAATGTTAATTCAAGCACTTTGTCACTTCTGAATCCTTCAGAAATTGATAACCCTTCTGTATGTTAACCGCTCACCCTTTTTCCTATGTCTTCCTTAAACTTGTTTGTAAAGCACCCTGTGAGCAATATCCAATCCCTCCAGAGGATTCAGCAAAGTTCAAGTCAAAGCAGTTGGCTGCTGTGGTCATAAAGACTGCTCAGGGCAGCCCTCTGTTTTTGGGCA
This sequence comes from Dicaeum eximium, assembly GCA_013396995.1. Lineage (NCBI taxonomy): Eukaryota > Metazoa > Chordata > Aves > Passeriformes > Dicaeidae > Dicaeum > Dicaeum eximium. Next base: position 1,270,224 of record VWZP01006907.1, read on the forward strand.
TGGCCTCCTTGAGACACCAGGCATTAGATACCAAGTGGGTTCACTGTGAGATGAAGTCTTGAAAGTGCTTAAGCACCCTGATTCATGATGCAGGTGTTTCCTGGTCCTTGTTGCAAGTGCTGCTGTCCTCATGGCTGTAACTAGAATCATCTACATGATCTTAGAGAAGAGCTGAACTCTAATGCAGTGAATAGATGGGTCTATAGGGCTATCATTCCTGGTATGTGCAACGTGTACAAATGACAGGGAGAGTCCTTGAACATATTTTTATACACATATATGTGTGGATATTCTCCACAGAGAAAGCAAATATATGCTGTGTCTCAGATGTCACAGTTGTATGAAAAGACAGCATGCTTACTGCAAATAGAGTATTTGGAAAATTTACATTTTAACAGAATATGAGTTTGTGAGAATTTAGTTTTTTAGGAGATTAGAGCTGGATCAGATTTCCACAGGAGTGACAGAAGATAAGTCTTGACATCAAATTAATTTCCTTACGGAGTTTCGAACTTCAGCTCCAAAACTTAGACATGCTAGAGTCTCTCAATATGATGGTTGCAAGAGTTCTTAACATGACTTAAAGGATATATTTTTACTAATTGTGTTCTTGGAAATATCTGGGCCATTTTAGTCAAGACTTTCCAAACCCAATTCAGTTAGAGACAGATACCCACCATGGAAAATTTAAGCTGTAACAGTTAAATTTTGGCAAACTGTATAAGTAATTGAAAATAAGTTTTTACAAATGAGCATGAGGCAATCTTAGCTAAAGGCATTACTCTTCCTATTATGTATAAACATACATGAATAACTAATACATTTACTCCTGCTATGCATGTACATATACATTATATATGCATATGTATAACGGAATTAGTGTAATAGTTTTTAATGCAGCTGGCAGTCAGGGAGAGACAGCTTTATATGGAGCAGCGGCTTGTACTCTTTAGGCAGAATCCCGAGGTTATACACTAACTTCCAAAGCCTCCAAATTTTTAGCATAAATTTAAAGTTCATGAAAAGTGTCAGCTCAATGCTTGTTAAGAAGGAAGTTCTTTGTTTGGGTACAGCACAGGGCAGCACGGAGAGCAGCAGCCCAAGCTTCCTATGTAGCTCTATCAGATGTCTCATCCCTGACCTGGAATGCAGGGGGGGAGGTGAAAGGTTAGTCCATTCTTCATGCTCATTCAATACTTCACTTCTCTGTTGAGTGCCAAAAGAGTATCAATTACTGCCAGTTGTGTGTTGCTTTTTGTAATGTGGACTTATGTCCATTAAGAATTGGACTGAGTCCACAAAACCATCTCACTGAGCCTGTTGGAAAGTCATCTTGATGGAGGTGGCTCTTCCATCATTTCCACAATTGTTGAATTTGAAACAGGTACCTGGATTTAATGTACTTCATTACTTGAGTCATACAGCTTCCCAACTTTTCATTTGTGTTTGGAGAGGAGATGTCAGGGCAGGAACTCTCTTTTCTAATACTGATAAAATAGAATGGTAATTGCAATCTTTCAGTACAGCCAGGATGCCTGGTAAATCTATGCTTTTTTAGTCAGGACCTTTTTGCAAGAAAGGTCACAAAACATTATTCAGATGAAATTGCTCTAGTCAGGCAGTGTATGCACATTCTTGATACTCCCTGCAACAACCTAATTTATGGGATACTGCAGTGAGAAACAGGCTGTGATGGTGCTAGTGTAACAGTATCTTAGCAGCAAATAAACACAGTGTGAGAAACTCTTCCTTTTAAAAACAATGTAAAGGAAAGACATCCAATCCCTCTGGCAATTTCTTTTCAAAGTGTTTGAATTCTACAATACCAGAGAGATTCTCAGTGCATCACATGGGGGATATGGACAAATGCCATCTATAAATTAATTAGTTTTGCATATGCATTTCACAGACATAATTGCAAATACTTTGCCCTTACTTTCACTACTTTTTGGTCTGTGTGCATGTAATTTATCCTAAAAAGGCAGAACTGCATTTATAAGTGATGACTTTATCTAAACAAGAATGCTGTACTAATTTAAGTCCAGCCATTTTCTAGCTGGGCATTGTTACACTTTTGTATAAAACTATCATGGGTATCCTAGAGCCCAGGATTTTAATCTTTCCAAGCACAGACTTTCTGCAGCCATTACTTTCTCTCTTTGTTCTTCCCCATGATCCCTGTTTCAGACCTGCCCATCTCAGCTCTCTCACATGCACATATAGCAGCGCTGGGATTTTACAACCTCTCCCTTCCAAATGTTTGCCTTGGGAGCAGGAGGACCAGGAACAACAATAGGTAATCCAGAAGGGAATGGCTGGTGCTAACAAAGAAAATTCTCTGGCAACACAACGACTCCACCGCAGTGTGCTGCTGGAGATGGGGAGCTGTGTTGGGGGAATATTGCTGTGTTTGCCCTGTACTCTTGTGTAGGCAGTGGCTGCAGGACAGTGTCAGAGCCAGGACACTGCTAAGGAGCTCTGTGTTTCGACCCTGACGATGCTGGCAGCAAATATTGAGCCCCTTTCTAAGCATGAGTACAGCTTGTTAAAGCACAGCACACGATCAGAGGCTGAAACTTTGGCCTGCTAATCAGCAAGGGCCTCAAACTGAGGGGCTCAAATCTGGATCCAAGCTCCTCTGGATTTTCAAGTTATTCAGGTCTATGGTTTTGGCTCTGGCTCGTCTGTCCTAAAAACAAAGTGAAGTTGACAAATGTCTCTCTTAGGCAGCTGCCCCAAAGGACTGAATATCATTACAAAAAAGACATTAAAATACAAAAAGCCTTAGTAATTTGTATAGGGTCTTGTTTCCAGTAATGTTGTAAGAAGCCTGCCAGCATTTTGGTGAAAAGGGACTGGAGCACAAATCTTGTTAACCAAACTGAATGAGGAACAAAACAGGCTCGCTATGCACTCCCAGTGAAGTCAGTGGCAGAACTCCCACTGGCCATGGTGGTGCATGATCCAGCCTTTTCAGTATGGAATACGAGCACTTTCCTTTTATTACCTGGTCAATAAGCTACCAAGGACTTTTCATTCAAAAAAGCAACCCCATTTACTGCCCTATTTATGAACCACATTTGGGAGTTTAATATGACCTGAAATATAACTAGATATAAACCTGGTATTTTTTCTGAACATGAATCTCTATGAATAGCAGTAAAAAGGATAATGAATTAAAAGTGTAATACAACTGAGGGCCTGGTCATCTTCATAAAAGACTAACCATGCTGTATTCCAAAGTGAAAATATACTTTCTACTTAGCACTCAGTCTTCACGAGGACAGGGTGAATGAAGTTTTACTCCTCTCTCAAAAGCTAATAGCTACCTTACCATACTGCTTACCAACTGCTGGATCCACTGAGGTATTTAGGAACCAAAATCTTTCCAGCCTCAGAGAATCTGTGTGTGATTACAACATCCATCCAGAAGGTGAGAGAGATGTATTTGTTGTGCTCTAAATTGATGACCTAGGTTACTATTAGTGACATGATGGAGCAGAGTTATTGTTGATTGTGTTGATGGTCAGCATGTGCCTGCTGGTGCACTTACTGCAGGTAAGTACCAACTCACTACTGTCATGGCAGTGTACCATGGGCTACAGACAATGCTGGAGAGAACTCATTTTTTCCTAGGCTTCTCACAGATTGTGATGATTAAAAAAATTCAACACAATTTAAATCAAAATTTCGACATAAATGAATTAATTAAAAGAACATCCTGTCCTGGATTCTGAGTTATGTTCTTTTAAAAAATGCAATTTACTCTATACTGATGATTAATTTTTATTTATTTTGCTCTTTTTTAGTTCAATGATCTTGAAAAAGCTTTTCATTCTCTCCAGTCTTCTTCCACTGCCAACATAGCTCAGTATAATCCAGACTTCTTAGCAAACATTACTACACATGCCAGTATTCTGTCTAATTTTAACAAAACATTCAATAATACTAAGCTATTTTAGTACCTTGGGCCCACATTCTCCAAGGTATTTAAGCACAGAACTCCTGTGAGGATCTTGGCTTTGTTGCTTTCTAAAAATGCTAGAATGCTCATACATGCTAACAAGGTAATGGTAAATGAACAACTAATTCTGCTGCTGTATTTACATAAACCTTTATAAATTACATTCTTTCAGTGTAGAACATGATTATTAATCATCCCATTCAGTTCTGTGTAATATGCAACTAAATAAGGAGCACAGTGGACCCTTTGTAATTACTTACTCAACTTCTCTTTTAAAGCCAAACACATTGTGACCTTATACTGATTTGGGGTTTATTAAACAGACTCTTATATTGTATGAAAGAAAAGAGAAGAAAATGTTTACATAAGATTTTTTGACATTTATTAACCCCTTGGAATCTCTCTCATACAGTAGTCAGTAAAACGTGCTGGGTGTACATATGGGCGCAGTAATTAGCACGTATGTCAGAGTAACAAATGAACTCTTTCTGTCAACACAGAAAAGGCCAGGAGAAGGGTAAATCAAGATTATTCTCTAGTTATGTGCAATCCAGATAATTAAAAAATAACCTGCTGTCCTTAAATGCTACAAATTATTAAAGGCACTGAAATATTCAGGTTTATCTTTATGATTGTTTGTTCACTAAATTATTACCTCCCGAAGCTGTCAAACAGCTGACCTATCTCTTCCCTTCCACTGCCTGCTCCCCAAATCTGTTGCATTGCCTAATTTTCTCTTGCTTAATTAACATTGGCACTAAATTTAGAATTGTCAGAGCCTGAAAGGACAATTTACGATCTATGCATTCCTGTATTAGCATTAATGGAAATAGTGCTTGGGGAAGTATTAATCTAAATTTGAACATTAGTTTAGGGTCATATTTTTCTCTGTCCTGCCTGGCATACTTGCAAGCAGATGACATGGCAATGTAGATGATAGACTTCAGATAAGAGACTTTCATCCACAGGAGCTCTAAAACATTGGTTTGCATACAGAAGTGTCATGCTTTGACTTGGTCAGCCAGGAGTATTTAGGTATTTACAGCAGTGACAGCCAGGGGAATGCAGGAAGTGGTACTGACCTAGGGAAAAACAGCCAGGGTCTTGGTTTTACACTTTCTGGAGGGCTATAATACAGCTTCATAAACAGTGTTAATGACTAAAGCAGAGAAACCTGCACCTCCTCTGCTCTGAGGTGGGAAGCAGGAGAGTGCAATCCCTGTTTGGCACTGCAGCACCCAGCTCCAGGAGGGGAGAGATGCTGCTCCTCCCACACTGCCTGCCTGAACACTGCTCTCCTGCAGTCTAGCCCATAAAACCCATTTTTTGAGAATCTGCCCCGTGTCTTGCACTATCCTGAGAGAATCAAGCTTTCTGAGGTTCAGCATCTAACAAATCCTGTCCCTAGGCAAGGAAGTGAATGACCATTTCATGTTTTCTGCAGCTGCCCAGCATAGGTATGCAGAGCAGCACGAGGAAGGAGAGACAAGTACAAGAAGCAAATGATGACACAGGGAGAAGAGGGTTTATGCTTCTAAAATAATGGACCAAATGAGGAGCTGAAAGATGTCTGTAGGCTTAAGAAGGAAGGGCCATGCAAACAGTAGGGAAGATTTGGGAGGTACTTGTATGACTCCTGGAAAATAGGAGTCATACAAGTACCCTGAAAAAAAGAAAGGGGGTGGGGGGAGTGGGGAAAATGTGATGGAGAGATTAAATCCTGGAAATAGACTTAGAAATAGTGATGTTATTGAGAGATCAATAGGAGATGCAGTGAGCAAAATTTAAAAGTGAGGTGGACTGAGAAGGACTGTGCACAGTGCAGAGAGGAGCTGCTGTGGGATGTACAAATAGGTTCCAGGCAGAGAAATCCAGGAATCACCACTAAGGATCGTGCCTTGGAGGGCTTCCTGTGGGGCACCAAAGATATAAATCTGTGGTTTCTTTTAATTTTGTTGGGGCTTTTATTGTGTTTGTTTGTTTTGTTTTGTTATTTCCTCTGACACAAGAGTAGTTTCATGAGGCATAACTGAGAATTTCAATACTTTCCATGAAAGGCATCTAAATTATTGAAAGGTAAAGCTTCCAGAAAATGAAGAAAATCTTCAGATGTCCTGCTAGTGGTTCAAATATTCTAGGGAGCATATTTTGTCTTAGGAAAAAAAAATGTATGCTTTGAGTCTTGTAAGAAATATAAGTGAGCATCTAGCCTGAGAGCCTGTTTAGTTGCCAATGAGCAACAGTTGTCATGGACTACATACAACCATTTGTGGCTGGAAAATCCACTCTAAAGAAAAGAATTAAAAATGTCTCCAATATCTTCAAATTTGATTTGTTCTTCCAAAGAGCAATGCTTTGAGATGTATATGGAGATCATTAGCACAGCCTCCCACACAGAGGTTACTTGGACTATGACAGCCAAGTAGATAAAAATAGTCTTTGATACAAATTCTGAGAAGTAATAAGTCCATTTTCCATTACAGTAAGAAAACCCACAAATAGTCTCCAATCATTGGGCTATTCCTTTTTTATGCATTTTTGATCATTACTTATTATGCACGGAAAACATGTTCATCATGTTCATGCTAAAATACCACATTATCTTCTGCTTCAATGGCCTGTGGTCAAATGTATTTAAAAGCTGAACACTCATAATATATAATATCCTCTTCCTTTTTTTGCCCTGATAGATAACCTTAGAAAATGTTCTGAAATATTTCAGATAATTTTGCCCTCAGGAAAAAGAAATGTTCATTGAGTACTGTTGGCTAAACATTTTAAAATTTCTCATTTGGGTATGCAACTGCTTCTCATCTCACTGTCCCTGAGATAATACAACTTCATACTCCTTTGGTTTTCTGAGTCTGACAAAAGGTTTTTGATATTTCTTATGAATTTTGATTCTGCATCTCCATCATGTAGTGGCTGAATAGCCAGGATTTTGAAAGATTCCAACTATTAGTCACCGTGACTAATTTTTTTAAAAAAGAGCTTTATGCCACATATGAGTGACTCCTTATCTGCAGTTTGCAGGGGGAAAAAAAAAGTACAGGGAAGTAAACATAGTGATCTGTTAAATTATGGATAAAGAATGCACTATTTTATGGCTATTTATAAAAATAATGAGCAAAGCCTCAAAGAAACTTTGTTTGTGAATTCTAATGAAGAAGACATTATTTCCTTCAGTTTTTCCCTATCACAATACACACAGAAAGAGGGACAAAGAATACAAACCCATAAGAACAACTTATGGGTTTTCAAGAACTTCTCCACAAACTGACCCAAAGGTTGCTACAAGTGTTTGGATTTATGTATGGATATTAACCAAACATTGGACAGTATGGATACATGTCATGGATGGAGAGGGAAAGACTCATCTAATAATGTGAGCAATGAAGGGAAATGGTAAACTGCATGTGAAGAATAAGATAAACAAAAACACCAGGTCAAATTTTTGTATGATTTTCTTTGCTCAGCAACAAGCACAGATAACACCAGCTTAAACTATTCTTTGGAGATTTGTGGTTACTGATTTTATTTTCTTTTATTTTTCCACTGGAAATGGATTTCTGCTCAGAAAGCGGTCTCCACATGCCTGTGTCAGTTTTTTTTATCACTTCCTTTATAGTAGTTTCTACACCTCTTCTAAATTTATGGGGTTAGCAGGTGCTTGTAGACTAAAACTGGAAGTCCATAAAAACAGTATTTGTAAGTGTGGTGATCCACATCCAAATGGAAAATAGTTAGGATTGTCCTAACTCAACATTTTCATGCCTCTTGCAGATACCGATAGGAAAGATGAGTGTTGACGTCTTTACAGAAAACTCGATGGGTGAGGTTCTTTAGGAGAAATGGATGTTAATGTATTTGAAATGGGTCTTAATGTCTCTGCCAACCTTAAGCCACACAAGTTTGTTACAGAACTCAAGTCAGTTTGACTACAATTTGAATTCCTGAACTTCAAGGTGATAGACAAATGGGTCCACACAAAGTGTTTTGCAAAGCCCAGACAATTGGAACTTATGGTGGATCCACAGAATCCAGACAGCCTGAGCTTCTGCACTTTGGGGGAAAATGATATGTTCAAGGGGGGAATATGTGGTAGGCTTCAGGAAAGGCTGTACCTTCCTAGTACCTCTGCCAGTGGGGAAAGAAAGAGGGTAACATGCAACCCAGAGTTTAGGATTAAAGGAGGCTGTGCCCTCTGAAACCTCAAGAGAGGAACCTCACGGGCGTATGCCCCAGCAGACTCTCTCCCATTATTCAAATAAAGTTGAGGACTCCTTTGTCTCCTTCACGGACATTGGCTGTCCATAGTCTGAGTCTCCACACAGTAGTGACTGTAGGTGTGGTAGTTCCAGTAGCAGACATGCAGGAGTAGAATAATGCTGGCTGAAAAGGATGGATGATTCAGATAAGGAGCCAAACCAGAGTATGTGCCTCTGTTCATTAAATTACTGAGTTCCTGTTACACATTTGTCCCATGTGCTCAATGGAAGGCAAAACACCCCACTCTCCTATGTCTTCTGGCTATAGGTAGGAATCAGTGGCTTCTTCCCAACCGAAAATTCGGCCTTGGCTAAGGATGTAATGAGCACCTCCATTCATTATTGGTGAAATTTCCTTTATCTGGGGCACTGCATGAAAACACTTCACAGGCTATATTCAGGTTATTGCTGCTATAGGCTACAAAGAGCACATTGCTGCAGCCTCAGCACTTCTCAGCATTACCCTCCCTTGCCTGAAGGTGCTGAAGCTGCTGCCAACTCCAGTTGCTGCTGTCTCAGAGACTCTGTCTGTCCATAGCCCGTGGTATCCATGGGGATACCATAGTTTATCTGGGGTGTGTCTGGCAAGTGATCACAGAGGGTTTTCTTCATGTGTGTTCATGTTCTCCAGACCATGACTGGTCTGGAGAGCCACAGCAGATCACAAGTGGTCTTGCAGTATTGCTTTCTCCCTTAGAGTGGAGAGCCTACAAGCTAATCCTGGGCAACCAAACACCACGGCCATTTGCACATCGCAGTTGAAGACTGGCCTCTGTGAACACTCAGCAAAGCTCAGTCTCCAAAGCAATTATGGAAAGTGAAAGGATACAGCACACCTGATGGGAGCCCATTAGTAAAGCCACAGCATTTTTTTCTCTCTCTTTTTTTTTTTTTTTTGGCAGTGTTGCCTCCAGCCTGGATGCTTTTGGCATAAAAGATATTCAAGAAGTGAGGTTTTTCCCTTACAGCACAGGCAACCAGGTGGTTTCCCCAGGGCTCAGCATCAGTTGTGAAAGAGGCTGCCAATGAATACCAATCTGATGGCAATAAGGGGCAGACGATTTCAGCCAATGTAACCCTGGCATGTTAATATTACTGCCAGAGAACTGAGAGATCTGGTAAATCCATTGCTTGTGTGGCAAAATGCATTGCTAAAAGAGCACAGCAATATTTAGAGTAGGAAGTTTATTTTTCTCCAAATTGCTTTTGTTTTGTTATTCCAGTATTGTAATATTTCTTCTGCTCCCTTTCAACATGATTGTTTTTCAAATCCTAAACAAAAGAATAAGGCAAATTATTCTGCAGCAGTATATGAGTTGGCATAGAGTAACAGAAGGAGCTATTATGATCTGTCAGACAACTACTTATTTAGGGACTTTTGAAACTACTGATAATTGACTTAGTAGAATAAAACAGCTTTTCTGGAACTGATGAAGCCTATTGTTTAAGTATTTAACACATTTGCTGCAAGTCATTTAAAAATACTACTGACTCTGGTTAAACTACAACAGACATGAAGGGATGGTGAAAATGTGAGGTGCAATGGTGCTATTTTAATACCATTTTACTAAACTGACTGCATAAATAAGATTTTAAGTGTAAGGTGGTCACAAATCTAAACCCCAGTGGCAAAGTCAGTAAGAGTCAGTTGGAGACTGGAAGAAACAGATAATAATATGCAAGGCACTCGGCTGTGTCAGCCTGACAGCCTCTCTGTCTGCTCCACAGGACTCCTGTGAAGGTTGCCATGGGCTCAGATCCATGTGTCCCTGATGCATATTCAATACCAGACCCCATCTCACTCTCCAGAACAGGGTAAGTTGTGCAGACATACAAGACTGACACATGCACATAAGCAGCCACATCAGCTAGAGCAGGGAATTGGATGCTTAGTGATATCCAAGGACCTGTGGGAATCAGACCCCTAGGTCCCTTGGAAGCATAGAAAACCTGAGAAGGCATTTGTAAATCTAGATCTTAAAATCTGGGCATCTTGTCAAACTGTGCTGCATAGTCTCATGGCAGTGGCTGCCGTTCATGGAGACAAATGTGGGCTTGCTTTAATGCAGCCCAGCATAGCTGGGAGATGCATTAAGGAGCTCAGAGGTTCCTCATTTCTATTTCCATGGTTAGGACACCCATCTGGCAGGTGCAAAATAGGAGTCTGGATAATCCGCATCTGAGAAAGACACTGAACAAAGTCTCCCACATCACATGCTCCAGTCTCTGACAATTTTGATGTGAATGGTTCTGGTGAGAACTGCCTGTGCTTTGCATCAGAGAGGATAACAGGATCAGTTCCCAATGAGAGGCCATTGCTTTGCTTCATTAATGAGGGGAATGCAGGTAGAGACTCGCTGATGTATTCTTTTCTATATTTTCTCAGACAGGATGAAGTTCACAAGCCCAGCAGGTCCTGGCAGCATCTGATCTATGTGGTTTACACTCATGTGCTCCCACAACCATTCAAGATGTTTGTGAGAGGTGCAGTGCTGTCTGGATTCTTTCTAAACATTTGCTGTCCTCTTGATCCCCATACATGCTGTTGCTCTGTTGCTGTTCTGATTTGATTGTTGGGCAAATCTTGTTTCTAATATGATAATGTGCACATGATATGATCTAATATCATCTAATATGATCATGAGAAATCTTGTTTCTAATATGATCATGTGCCCAGTCCTCAAATTCTACTTGAGCAAAATTTCTAGCTGGAAAAAATTCCTGTATCTGCCAAAATGTAGATTTTAAAAGCTTAAAAACACTAACTAAATTTTTGAGGATTAAAAAAAAAATTGCAACCCCTTTGTGGCTATTGCTAATATTAATGGTGAAATATTTTAAAACAAAATCTCAGCATAGTTTGGCAATTTCAGGTTCCAGTACTAATATGGACATCTTCTTACCTGAAGTATGAAAATGTTTATGGTGGTACATGTTTGTTGAAGGTGCTGTCAGTTACCACTAAGAAAACCAGAAACCCATCTTTTCCAAGTTCATAGCATGGCATTGGGTATAGCAATGAAGAAAATATGAGGTCTGAATTTATCTTTACTGTGCTTGCACAAATCTGACTCACTTTCAGTGGAATTACTCCAGATTTACATTGATATGGGAAGAGAATTTACCTTGCTCAGGCCTACACAAAACAAAATAAATGCCAGTCTCAAACTCTGGATGCCCTTGACTGTGTTTGAAGAATATTAAATAAAACTGACTGGCTCCAGCAATTATCTTCAACTCATAATACTTCAGTTGCAGCATAAATGTAGCAAAAATTTAATTAGTCACACCAACAAAACCACAAACATTTTTGCTTGCTAAAAGTGAAATATCTTTCCTCTCTGTGACAATGTCAATGTTATGGGTAAGACTTGGATTCTTGTTGTATATGAAAGCAATATTTATGGAAAGGCTATTTATCAGCTAAAGACAATAAATACCATTACTAAATTCATAGGCTGAGACAGAGAAAATCATACTGTTTTTATGAGCATCTTTGCAGGACTGTACAGATACATTATGCTGATGCTCTATGGATATATTTACCTACATGAAAATAAACATACATCTAAATCTTAAAATTGGATGTAAAGCAAAGCAAAGGGGTATTTAAACATGAAACTTGAAGACACACTGCATTTTTGGACTGTCTTTTCCCAAGAGAAAATCTGAGGACAGGGCTAAGAGAAGCTGGTCCACTGGGAAAGCAGGAACAGTCTGAGTGATCCACCTGAAATCTTTTGGAAAGAAGTTTATCTGACAGGAAAATCTATTCTGTAGCAAGAACCAGTCACTGACCATCAAGCATAATCAACCTTCTCCAAAGCAATTCCATGATTCCCTCAGGAGGTCAATACCTCCACCTTAGCTAAGGGATCACCAAATGTATAAAGTGGTGAGTTATGGGGGCACTGTATTACATTTGCCATCTGTGCACATGCCTTTGGACCTGTTGTTTGCAGCCTATGCTCTGGTTAAATCTGGGTTGTGGGCATCTTTCTGGAAAGTGGCCTTTCCCTGCAGGAGGAAACAGCTGGGATCAGAAGAGCCATTCACATGCAGCTCTTAGGGCCTGTTCCTGCCAGCTCTCACCACAGGCTGTTGTAATGAGCTTTGCTTTTCTGAGATGCTCTTTTCTCTTCTCAGTATTCTTGCGGTTACCCAGGAATGTCAACATGTTCTCATGCTGAAATTGCAACAACAGTGTAAAAGCTCTTTCAAATCAAGGAGTGAGAACAAAACAGAAGGAAGAAAATAAGAGAGAAGAAAAAAGGAAAGAGCAAAAAATAAAATCAAAAAGACAAGTTGTATCTATTTTCATGCTTTTGTTTGGTTTTGTTTGTTTATTTGTTTGTTGTATTTTCCTGGAAAGGATATTCACTTAAAGAAGAAATTTGTTTAGAATTGGTGAATAGTATTGAAAATCCATCAGCTTCTAGTAACATGCCAGGTACATTTTAGTCCATTTTAAGCTATAAATTATTTGGTCTGGAATGGATTTATGAATGTTCCTTATGAAATCATTCTCAGAATAGACAGAATTAATTTGTAAATAAAATATTCTGTGAAAGAACATTGCATAAGTTTTATGGCACATAACTTTGTCTTGTCTTTTTTTTTTGTCATTAAATACAGTCTTTATCTACTATTTTCAGTTGTCTTAATAAAAACTACTGGGTTTACTGTGCATTTGTAAGACAACTTATGTATGTGAATATATTTAGATGTACATGCAAATTCAACACAACCCTTAGGCTGTCAGAGTGGTAAATGTTGTATTTTGCTGCACAAAAGGCTAAGGACCTCTGGCTTAGAGGGAATTTTCATAGATGTGCAGTATGGGATACTAGCATTATCCTAAGTGGTGGCACTCTATAATGTTGCTCGTGATTATTTCTTAGCATTAATTAGGGAGTGACAGATTAGTCTAGAAAAACCACAAGTGTAAGTTAAAGTAGAAATTTTAACCTTGTGCTGTTATAACTGCCCTGATAAGAGTAATTTTCTCACTCCACCTTCCACAGCTGACTTCTCACTCCACCTCCCACCCAGACTTTTCCTCACATTTGACCCTTCTGTTGAATAGCCTTAGCCATGAAGGGAATCAGCTCTTGGATGTCCAATATTACATGCACTGTGATCTAGGGAAAAAATACACAGGTTCAGTATGATTATTCAGACTTTGCAGCATCTCTTATTGTCATACAGACATTATGGTGGGACAAAAATGAGAAGCTCGGTGGGGTTTATCTGAAGACATATGGGCTTAAAGGTAAAAGAGAAGCCTTTAAAGAGAGTAGGAAAGGTCTGAAAGACCCTACATGAGTCAGCCAAAATGCTAATTGAATTTATAATTCCACCAATAGACACAGCTGGTTGCAAGGTCAATGAAAAAGTCAAAAATATATAGAAAAAAAAAGACAAAAGACTAGGTCTCAAAGACAATCTTCCTTAAGAGATGTGTGACAGAAGAGAATAGTTAGTAGGAGAACCAGAAAAATACTGGGACACACTCAGGTAATCTTATGGTTACTGAAGAACAAGATTGCTCAACATTTTGATGTTTTCATCCTTAAAAATTATATGAACATTAACCTTAATAACATGAAATTGAAAAAAATTCTCCTTTGTAGGTGGTAATTAAAAAGCAATAGATTACACACTGGCTGCTAAATATTGTCATAAATATAGGGACTCTATTAATCTAAGAATCCATTTTATCTGTTAGTTGTAATAATTCTTCACTTTTATCACATGTGAGCAGACTGTAAATTACATAAAAAGCTATATAAACCTGATTATTTTACCAGTCTTGTGTGAATGGGAAAAGTAGGAATTAGCAAGGTTCCCCTCTCTTAAACTATCAATCAGGTGACATTAGAAAAGGCTTGACTCTTGAATTTCATCTCAGATATTTGAGTTTTGTTAGGGAGATTTTAAGGCCACCTACTGTTAATTCATTTTCTTAAGTGTATTAAAACATTATTTAAAGGTACTCCATTCATACCTGAAGACATAGAGAATAAACCTGTTGATTGTGTGATCTCTGCTCAGGTAAAAGGATCTCCTTTCTCTTGAAGAAATTTTGTGTGTTCATATTTCATATGTAAAAGAGAAAGAGTTCTCCCACACCTCCTAAATTTTTAAGTAAAGTGGAAATTTTTAAAAAAGGCAACTAAAGGAAATGTTTTAAAAATTAATTAATTAAAAAAGGAGAAAACTAGAGTGAAGGAAAAACATGAAAGTGCAAGTATATGGACAAATTCTGGAATAAGTCTAAAAATCAAAATGTGAAAAAGATGTCCAGGAAGGAAGGTTAAGAAGGACCATAATCCTTGACAAGTTAAAACCAAAATCAAAAAAAAACCATGCCAAAATTTTGGAGAAACTAATCTTTAGTGAAGAGAAGCTGCTTCTTATTCAAACCTATCAGAACAAGAAAGCGAGCCTAGTTCCAAGATATTGTTAAGAAAGAATATTTTTCTATCATATAGTGATTGCAGACAGGCTGACTGGATCATTCCTATATCACAATCATTCTATAAAGGGAATTACCCTGAGGAAATGTTTCAGACTGATCTGTCAAGGAAAGAGTTTTAAAATAAGTTAACGCACTTAAGAGCAACAAATCACTAAAACTTAGTAGCACTGTCTCTAGACTTCTAAAAAAGGTAAATATAAAATTGTTGAGCTGCTAATTAACACTTGAGATTATTGTTTATATCTGTCTTATTGTCAGAGAAAAGAACAGGAGAAACATGTCATCAAGCTTTAAAGTAAAGCTCCACTCATGATTCTGGGATATACGAATCAGTAAATCTGATTTCCACAAAACCATTGAAATTAAATGACCTGATAATGAATAAATTTAGTAATGCAGTGAGGAATATGACATATTTGGGAATAGGCTTTTGGTGAAAGTCATAGTTTTATTACAGTTGAGGAAAGAATAAATGAACACGTGGATATGGCTGATCTCAGGGATACAATGTATGTGGATTTTCAAAAGTCATTCGACATTATCTCTTTTAAAGAAACTAAACACTCCTGGGATAACAGGGGAATTTTTCTTATGGATTAATGGGTGATCAAAGAAGGTTAGAAACAAATGACATGTTTATACAGTGGAGAAATGGAGAAGGTTTATGTACCTAAAAATTTGCAAAATCTTCTTAAGATCAGTACTGGGACATATGCAAGTTCAACATAGTCTGGAACTGAAAATGAGGATGAATCTGTTGTCAGTCACTGTTAAGTCTCTTCAGCACACAGACATTTTTGGCATAGTCTGTCTTGAAGCTGACTCTGAAGAGTTACAAAAGGATCTCACAGCCATGAAAAACTAGAGAATAACTTATCTAATTAAATTCAATGTCAGTGAAAGCAGGGAAGTGTGCACAAAAAAAGTAAGTTTTGCTCCAGGGACACTGTCAAGAGTTATAAACATATTTTTATGAGATATAATAATTGGGGGTAGTTCTCTGAATGCATCAATCCAATATTAAATGACAGTAAAAAAGGTAAAAAGAAGATTGAGCAAATAAAATTAATGGAAAAAAGTATTTCTCTTTAAGTTAGCCAAATTACATATTTTTTTAAAAAGGGGTTAAAACTATCAGGAACACTTCAGGTCACAAAATTCAAAGCTGCTTATTTAAAGAAAGAGGGCATAGCAGAAGAGATGCCAATCATTAGTTAATAATACCACAAAATGATAGAAATGTACTCACTGAACTGAGAGGTTCGGTTTCAAAAAAATTCTGCTGTCCCAATCATTCCTTGTCTTGGAGATGCATGGTTTCTATAGTGGACTAAGGTTCTTTATGTGTTTTCCAAAGTGTTTTTACAAATTCTGATCGAAGCCAGTCAGCACCTGAGAGTGTCTCCCACCTCTGAAATGGGAAAATGGGATGTTTGTAAATGCTCCTCGCTGCCTCAAAGCTGGCATTAGGCTAAGCATTGGCCCTTGGGTGGTTGGGCTTTCACCCCTGTCTCCTTTCTGCTGGTGTTCCACCTAGAAATATTTGTTCTAAAGACAACTAACAACAAAGTCATCAAAGTAATACTTTTAAATATCTTTTGTTTGTTTGTTTGTTGTTTGTTTGGTTGTTTTTTATTTGTTTGTTTGTTTGTTTGTTTGTCTGGTTTTTTTCCCTGTAATAAGCAAGCTTTTGTACTATCAGGGCCCTGAGGGCACCCACGGGCCTTCACATCTCCCCTGGCCCTACCTCAGCCTGCCCTGCTCTATCCATGGGACGCTGTCTCCAGCCCTGCCACAGCTGTGCCCTGCCCAGCCTCCTGCCCCTGGGCTCCCAGGGCTGATGTCCCACCCAGCCTTGGCCATCCCCATCCCCATCCCCATCCCCATCCCCATCCCCATCCCCATCCCCATCCCCATCCCCATGGAGCCTGTCCTGCCCACTGCTGTCTGGGTTGGTTCTCCCTGCCNCCCAGCCCCATCCCCATCCCCACCCCCATCCCCATGGAGCCTGTCCTGCCCACTGCTGTCTGGGTTGGTTCTCCCTGCCCAGCCCTGGGGACTCCTGCAGCCTCAGCCCCTCTCCAGGCACACCACAGCTCCCCAACACCTACATTTATTTCCTCATCTATGCACACAAAACAAAGTGAGTCTGGAAAATGTGGTTAATATTACTACCCATAGAAAAAAATCACATCCTCTGGCCTAAGTCCAACCAGAAGTCCCAAGCAGTGAAGGCTTGTGAGCATCTGAACCTGAACATTATTTAGATGACAGCAAACAGGCAAAACAAAAAGGGTATGAAAGTAGGTATTTGTTGTAAGATGGAGAGTTGGGTCCTCAGTTTATTACTCCTCTGTGTAGTGGCATTGTGCCTTGTTGAACAGTAGCTTTGTCTTTACACAGAAAGTGGCTATTATTTGTCAAAAGGGACATAGTGATTTCTGAGCAGAAGTGTGTATTTTTGTGCAGCATTTTTGACTTTTGAAGTATTATCTTAATAAGTAACAATTCATGAACATTTCATCTCACTAGCAAATCCTGAAACAATCATTGCACCTAAACCATAATTAAAAAGAGGAAAAGCAACTGGTGCTACCACTCCAGTTTTATATTTGCATAACACAACTAAAGTTAAAAAGATTTTTCCCGGTGCATGTCAGGACCTATGCTCTCTTTCTTTATAGGAACTAGAGATATTCTTAAACTTCCCTGCCTACTTCACTTCAGAAGACCAAACAATGGAAAAGCAATGACCAAACAAACAGTTGTTTAAGGTACTTATGTATCATGTTTTGTAAATAATGTTCATGTTTTTAAATAGAGAAATCATATAAGAGACAATATACTGAATTCCAAAGTGGGAATCTCACCACAGGTAGCAGGAGACTAAGATATAAACATTGAGATAAGTAATTTCCATCAATACCTGAATGGCACCCTGAAATTCAAAGGTAAGCATTCTAACTGGGGATTTGGTTCCTAATTATGATTTCTTTAAAATAAAAGACAACTTGGCAATGTGGTTTGCAATGTATTGTGGCCTATTTAATAAATAAAAACAGAAATCACTGATTGAAGATATTTAGTTAATTAGTGGAAAAGAGCTTTGACGAATGCCAGGAAATAATTTCACAGCCGAGGCATAGTTCTATCTCTGTTTTGAATAATTCATAGAAAATACTCCTCTAAAATGCCAAATATTTTATTCCTGGATAAAGCTGACTGCCTTATTGTCTACTTTATAAGTCAGTTATAGATTATGTCTACTTTTTAATTCCCACAAGGAAATGACAAATTTTCATCCCATTAAAGATTAACATTCACTTTGACCCTGTACTTTATGAAAATAAATTTTAAATGTTACATTTTTTGATAGCACTACAGCTCTAAATTTGCTGATTAATATCCATGGGGATATGCAACTAGCTGCAAGCTAGTTAAAATAAAAAAGTGCTCCTTGTGCTTTGGTTGCAGCTCAGAGAATAGCAGGTGGTCACTGTTTACCCTGCTAAAGGAAACCATTCGGTGAGAGAAAGCTCATTTTGGACCAAAGCTGAATGCCACGCCTGAGTGATTCTGCTCCTAATAAAGTAGCCCAGAGCCTCATTCACGTTGTTTCATTTGAATGAGAATTAGCTGCTGGTGATGGCATGTCCAGGAGCTATTTTAAAATGGTTCTCCAGACATGTTTATTAGACTTTCAGTCTAAGAATTTGAGGGTAATCTGTTAATGAGTCCACACTTTTCATGTTTGACTTTGCCCATGAAAGTCAAGTAAATGCAGCTCAGGAAGGAGCAGGGGAGTGGGGACAGAGTGTCCTCTCCCAGTGACAGCCACCCTTGCTTCCTGGTGGGCACCATGGAGGTGGGGGGCTATATATTTTCATTAGGTAAAGGAAATGTATCTGCTCAGTGTGATTCCAGTGAAACTAGACAGGAGCCCATGCTCAGGGAGCACAGTGTCAATGCAATCACCATACATAACACCATGACCGCTACCAGACCTCGGGCAGAATGCTGAAACAAGCTGAGGTACCAATGCTTCTATTTCTGCAGGTAACAGATTCTCCTACAGGCATTTGAAGAAATTTGTCCTGGAAAAGCTGGTGGCTTTTGCCTGCTAGACCTTTGCAGGCAGGAGAGTTTCGCCCTACATCTCTGAGGCCAGGTTGTGTAACAAGAGGGGCTGGGATGTCTCCTCTTATGTGCACAGAATGTCAGAGCTCCTCAAAAACAGCAGTTCACATGCTCTAATCATGAGTGGCATGCTTCTTTAACCAGTCCACAGCAAAATGAAAACTAATGGGGTCTGATTTCACCTTCTCACAGGCTACCAAAACAAGCTAAAAATTCTGCATGCCTCATGAGCTCACCTTTTCAATTTGGATTACTATTTTTTATTTTCTGTGACTTTTTTTCTTTCCATATAAACTACAGAATTAAAAATTATAAGATATTTAGACTGTTGCAGTTGGTCAACTAACAAGAATCTCTGAAGTTATTGACTGTAGGGAAAATGGTAAAATCCTTTATTTGAGTTCATTCTAGGTACATATGATATACAGGTCATCAGAAATATGTTAAGTAGCTTCTAGCCATGCAAAGTTAAATAAATAGAAGGGAGGTTAAACACTCAACTCTCCTAGCAGGTTTGAAGTGGTTTAGTTGATATCTTTAATCTAAAATGGAAGTTTTTTTTTAAATAGCACAAACATCTATGATCAAAAATGAAAACACCAAAGTACTTTTAAACAGACTTGTATTTTGAGAACATTCCAGATTGTGTGACAACAACTAGGATCTGAAATCTTCTTAGAATTTGTGGGATTTGCAGCTTTTCAATCAGACTGATGGCTAAAAGAAATTGTTTGACCTTTAGCACATGGAATATTTATCTAAAAATTTCTGAAACATTTAGAATTTTACTTTAAACTGCTTTTGGTTATTTCTCTCCCCCAATGTTTTTCTTTTTAAACATTTTTTCAATACTAAGTTAATTTAGTCAAAGACTTCTTAGAGTCTTTGACAGTTTCCTGCCATATTTGAAATGTTACAGTCTTAGTTAACATGCTTATCATTGCAAGAACAGCACAGTCTAATCAATCAAAAGCAAATATGGAAACTCATTTGTGTGTTTTCTTTTAGTCTAGATCACATGACTGCCCTGTAGCTCTTGTAATGTCTTATCAATAAAGATTCACTTCTTTTTTAGATTATTTTTTGCTTCAATTTAACAACAGAAGAATACTGAACTCTTTGGTAAAGCAGTCTCTGATTAAATGATGAAAAAGACTTTGTGAGAATTAGGTATTACTAAACCAAGGTCCAAAATAACGATGAGTACAAAGAAACTCTGGCTTATTATGCTGTCAAACTTGAAATCCTTGCATTGACTTCCAGTGAAATTCTTTATTAACATTAAAAGTTTGCTTGATAACTCAGACGTTTTCTTGGGTTCACATGTTTTAGAACTGCTGGAGCAACACACTCCATTTCTCCCTCTCTGATCTGCTGACTCATTCATTTCCTCTTATCAGTGAAGATAAGAGGAAGACTGCTGGGTTAGAGCTTTTACTGTTCTTGTCCTGTGCATCTGGCACTCTTTCCTTTAGAGATTAGACTATTTCCAGCTGGGGAATTTTTAAAATAGCAAATTAAAATATCTTTTTGCTTGATAAAGTATTCGATTACTGAAACAATGGGATGAGGTATAGCCTCAAAAGTTATTGTAAAAGGGTTTTTTCTCTCCTTTAATAGTTCGTTTTTATTCACCCTTGAAAGAAATGAAAATCATTTGTTTCCAGAATATATACACTGCCAAATTCCTTGATCTTCTCTGCTGCTCCCCTTCTGAAGATTTTTGCTTTTGCAATTAGAAATTGAGACACTTTCCCCTCTCTCAGGTCTTTATGATAACTTAAACATACACCAGCAATAGAACTTTCAACAGTGTATATATTCACAGAGGTTTTGACCTTCTTTCCAGATTAGCAACTGACAAAAAAAATCATGGCTCTTAAAAAAAAATACCACCCACTGTGAAAGCTATTGAAGGGCTCTTTAAAATGATTGGCAGGATTGAGGATTTTCTGCAGCATTTTTCAGAGGGATGACTCACAGCAGAAGGTGTTGGGTGGCCAGCTCTGCTGCTTGCGTGTGACAGGTAGGGAATAAAAAGCAAGATGCCAAGAGTGCAGGAGGAAAAGCACAGCTTGACAGGTGGCTGGGGATGCTTTCAGTCTCTGCAGAGGGGGAGCCATAGGAGAGGGGGGATATGAGTTGGGGAATGTTCTGTTCCAGGGCACGGTGCAGGGCTTTCTGGCAGTGGGCGAGTCAGCGGCTGTTTGGAGCCTCAAGAATCTTTGAGCTGTTTGACCTGAGCTCAGGTTTGGACACTGATTGGGCTGGTAATGAGAAATGTGGTAATTGCTCTTATTGTCAGCATTGGACTCCTGTTTTGATGGCTTCTTCTAGCAGATGAAAGTCTTTCTTGGACCCCAAGGAAGATAATTTCTCCTTCTATTGGCTCTTTATTGATGGATTTTGACCCAGAGCTGGCTCCAAGATAACCCCCTCTGTGGCATTTCCCTTGGAGATCACATAGATTGTGAGCATCCAGAGCAGTTCCAGAGGCCCAGAGAGCAAGCACTGCTCTCACTGGAGGATTGTCAAGCAAACGTCACCTGACTGCAGCAAAAATATGGCAAAAGTTTTAATACCCTTCACAACATTGGAACCAAGGAAGAAATTTATTTCCCAAAGGGTTTACCAAATCCCCCAGTTGCTTTAGGTTGCAGATATCTAGGAGGAAAATTCTACCTGGCTCTATTCAATGACTGACATGAGGTACTTGAGAGAAAAACCAGACTGCTTTCAGATGGACTTTGCCACTGTGGAGTTAGTGCAATATTTCCCCAGCAGAAATGCTATAATATTTCTGCCTAGTTTTTGTTCTTGTCATGCTCTGTGTAGTAGGGAAGAGATTGGTGACATTTGGGTCGCGACTTGGAGGCTGAACCCATGAGTTCCACATCTATTAAATCCTAGCAGGAGGCACTAGGTCCTGTGTAAATGAAGTAGTTACTTCAAGAGCCCAGGTCAGTAACTTCACTTAAAACAGCAGTGATATGGCTGGTGAAGCTTGTATGGATATGAAGCTTATTGGCAAGGTCACAGTGAGACAAAAATTACAGGTTTTATGTCTGTATACTCTCACATATACAAATGCAATGTATACATATATATGTATTCAAAGCTTGCCAGGGCATAATGTGAAGGCTGATTTTGTTGGGCTGGCAAATGACTTTCCTTCTACTGATGGATAAAGTCAGAGCAGTT
Organism: Dicaeum eximium; assembly: GCA_013396995.1. Classification (NCBI taxonomy): domain Eukaryota; kingdom Metazoa; phylum Chordata; class Aves; order Passeriformes; family Dicaeidae; genus Dicaeum; species Dicaeum eximium. The sequence continues at coordinate 1,292,275 of VWZP01006907.1, forward strand.
AGGCATATCCCCGTGGCTATTCATGGGATACTGTTAAAGTGTCTCTAAACCTGAGTGGCTTGCACTGCTCTGCTCTTACTCTTTACCCAGAGAAAATGCTTGTGAGTGACCTCAGACAGCTGCTTTCTCTCCTCTGAGAACTATTGTGCAAGAGTTTATCCTGCTCTGTTTCCCTTGCCCAGCTTGAAAACAAGCTTTTGAAGGTGCTGGTGTGAAGTCTTGGTTAGCTGCCTTCATTGAACAGACACACGTCAGCTTTTATCTTTTCTCTTCTCTGCTCCAGATGGCCCAGTTAAACTCTTGTTCCTGAGTCTGGCTGGTATTGCCACGTGGTTATAGGAAACTTAACTGAGCCCTGTGTAGGATGATGTGTGCTCTGCTGGTACCTTCACAACTATACATATCTTCCCTTAAGAGGGCTGTTGGGAGATGTGGGGCCTGGGGAAGGGGAGGTGGCTCTTCCTCATCAGGACCCTGAGCGTGTTTGGACACAAAGGGGTGAAGAGAGTGCAGGATGAACCTGGCAAAGGAACAGGGAGAGGGAAGCCCAGTGCTGGAGAAGCCAGCCAGGCCTCAGAGGTGAGGAAAATAGCTCATCTAGGACCCAGAGTGTACAGGGAAAAGTTTGTTTCTACTCCACAAAAAAATAAGTTTCCTGGAAGCAAGGATGTAGTGGATGAGGAAAAAGATTATGTACAAACAGCAATTCTATTCATTTGTCTTTGGTTACTTAATTTTCCTTATTTGAAGAGTTGTATTACTATTTTTCTTTTCCAAATAAAATTTGTTTGTTTTGTGTTTGGTCTTTCTTGAGGATTTCTTGGTTTAGCAATGGTCTAGACCCAGTCGTATTGTAGCCAGTTTGGCATCCTGTCACTATGCCCAAACCAGATTTCAAAAATGGGATTATTATGAGGAATATATCTTTCTCTTGGATTTCAGGTGTTTTTCAGTAATTTTTTCTTTTGGTTTACCAGTGAATAGACTGATTTGATTCTCAATTAGTCCATGATTGTCATAGTAGCATCTGGAAAAGCTTTTTTTACCTTTGTATGCGGACAAGTACAATCTTCATGCAGAGGTGCAAACCCACACTAAAATGATCTATGTGACTCTGCTTCTTAAATCTGTTGGAATAATTTTGCTAGAACAGAGAAAAGGACTCCAGCTATTCACTGGAGAAATGTTGAGATTATTGTATTTTGGGTGCCCTGTGATTTACATTGATTGCTTATTGATTTTTGGGTGGAGTTTAGTGTGTTGGTTTGGATTTACAATATACTAACTGGCTTCATTTGTCCCTTGAAACTACTTTCTGTCTGTGTGCTGTACTGCTGCAGCAGAAATCTGTGCAGATGCACATTTTATCTTCTGAGCTCCATAAAACAGGAGCTGGTGAGTGGAAGTTTATGGTTCATGAGAGGCTCTGTGTTCAGAACTTACTCATCTTCTATAAGGCGACCTCTAAGAAAGGCTGATTTTAAGATGGCCATTCAAAGCCTGGCATTTTGGGTGTGGTTTTGAGGAAGAATTTATTCATTGAGGAACAGTGAGGAACAGTTCCACTTCAGGTTTGTATGTTGGAAAGATTAACTTGCTTGTATTCAAACCTATGGTTCCACTAAGTCTGAGTATTTCAAACCTTAAGCTTAGCTGGGGCTCAGCAAACAGTATATAAAAATAAAACAGGCCCATTTGCTTAGTTTTTGAGATAAAAAGAGGCTCAAGGTTATCAGAGAAGATAGTGGAAATTAGGAGATACTCATTGTTTGAATAATCTATTAGAAGTCCAGGACAAAATTTACAAATAAATATCAGAAGGTAGGAACAATGATAAAGGTGAAGAATGCATACAAATATATATGGACATTATAGGGCTCAGAAAATAACCCCGTTTTACTGGATTTCTCTATTTCCCCTCTGTGATGGCAGGTGAAATGTTATTTGCTGTATATTAATTTTCCACTCTTTTTTGCATTTTCATTAAATGTATAAGTAAGCCGTTACACATACAAAAACATGAAAGAAATGAAGCTTCAGAAATAAATGGGCAGAAAACAATGCTCACAGGTGAAATATAACATGAAAAACAAACTACTAGCTCTTGATAAAAGGCATAATATTTATATTTAAATAATAGTAAAAACAAAAATTAAACACTTTACAATTCCTGCTTGAACAATAGATCCTTTTACAGGATAAGCATTGTGGGTCAAATTATGGCATTCTCTATTCTGCTGTACAGAAAAGACTGTGAAAATCATCCCTGGCTGGACAGTTGGAGATTCTCTTGGCATCCTGGTGCACTGTGACATCCAAGGGATTGCACTGGAGGATGTGCTGCAGATACATTTGGAAAAGGAAGCAGGGCCAGCTGTGAAATTCTTCCTCAGGACATCTCAGTCCCAGACCCAACCAGAGTCCCTGGGGGGATGTTGATCTGTTCCCTGGATCATATTGTATTGCTGTTGTACGCAGCTTTCCCAAAACACATCTACAGCAGGATTCCTCATGCTCCTCTCACACTGTACTGGCTTGGCCAGATTGGAAAATCATGTCTTTATTAAAGCATTGTAATAGAGAATATTTAAGGAGCCAGGAACATGTAGCTATTTGCTCATAATCTGTCTGCCTATGTAAAGGAATGGTTTAGTCTGAAAATGAACAGTGGATTTCCAGCAGCTCTTCACTGCAGTAATTGGGAAGCCTTTGGGAAGACAGACTCCTTAATAGGGAGCAGGTAACTGAGTCATCCTTGCATGCATTCTCAAGCACTCTGCTATGGGCCTAGCTTTCCAAGGCAGACCTGTGGCTTGTTGCAAAAGGAATTCTATATCCCACAAGAGAGGAGGCCTAGAGGCACTCAAAAAGAACAGGTAACCTGAAATGAAAGTCATAGTGACCCTTTAACCAGCAGTGGCATCGCCACACAGCTTGCTACAAATGAAAACTGACAAATTGTCTTAGCAAGATAACAGGCTTTCAGTTTGCTGTGGTCTCATGTTTTAGCAATTCCAAGCTACAAGGATGACACAGGAATTGACATCTGTTATGGATAGACCTGTCCAAGGCAGGTGTGGGTTCAGCTGGAGAAAGGGAAGAAATGGGAATCCTGATTTTGCCATTCACTGGCAATAGAAGTCTTGCACATTCTTTTTTCCTGCTCTGGGAAAAGACCGGGAAAGGGTTTGGGAAGCTGAGAGCATAGAGATGTTATAATTAGCATGAGTTCTTTTGCCAGACATTCAAATTCCAGAAAGTGAGCCCCTCCAGGTCCACTTGGAAAAGTTTGCACACTATTCTCTTAGATTCAAGGGGGAAAGCAGGTCTGAAAGCTGCCAGTACTTCTTTATTGGAATCAGCTGTTTTAGCTGAATCTGAGCCCAGCCATATAAACAAAGAAAGAAAAAGAGTTTTGTGAAAGCAAAACCAAAAATAGCTTGTTTGAAATAGTCTCTCCTTTTCTCTCTCTCTACCCCCTTCAATTGATTTAACTTAATTAGGATCTCTTTGCTCTCATAGATTAAAAAAAAAACTCCAAACCAACCATCACCACCAAAAAAATAGACATGTAAAATAGGAAGAGATGTTTTGCAATACTGGGCTTAGGTTTACTGGGTTTTGTTTGCCAAGATAAGCCTCAAGAGAGACAGCACCTCATTTTCACAAATATCCCTGGAGACAGCAGGTGCTTTCCAAATTGTCCACATTTGCATCTGTTGAGTTCAAATAGCCAAATTAGTCAAAGCAGTACTTATCCACTAAATCAAATATCTAAGATCCTTTCCTGTTATGTCCCAGACTAGAAAATGTCATGGAAATGGACAGCTGTCCAACTGCAATTCCATTCGAAAGCATTGGATGTGAACAAAAATCTGTTCAAGCTGAAGGAACAATTCCCACGAATTATGCTTTATCTGTTTCATTGCAATATGGGATATTTTCCTGAGTGTTTATGGGGTATTTGAAGATGTCTAACCAGAAATCTCCAAGATTAAAGGGCCAAGCTGGAGATTCCTGAAACATTCAATTTACCATTTGTATCCTTTTCTGGAAGGATGATAGCAATCTGCCCAAAGATGTGAATGTAAACAGACACCTAATGAAGATGGTTTGCATTGATATTCTCTCTGGTCTGCTCAGGATACAGAAAATAAAGGTGGATTTGCTGGAAGAGATTGTGCCGCAAACAAACACGTTCAGAGTCATCTCACTTAATCTTAGTTATCCACAGAGCAGACATCTGCATCCATAATGCTCACCCCAGGCTTCCATAAAAGCTGGATACACTAACCAGATACCAGATACTAAGGATAACCTGGGTGACAGTCCCACTTGCATTTAGAAGAGAAATTCCCCTTACAGTCTCTGATGCTGTTGGTGAGCATCACAGTTAAGAGCTCCTTTATGTATGGATTGAGGCTGAAGCCCCACAGACTGGCTGGCATAAACTTTTTGAAAGCCACAGTGCTTTCAATTACAAAATGTGAGCAGTCATTTAAAAAAAAAAAAAAAAAAGTAGTGGTTTTGCCTGTCAAAAAACCAGCCAATAAATTATAAAGATTTTGGCATGCATTGTTAATGATTTTAGATGTCTTTTGGTATTCTAACTCCCTTGTTACTCAATTAATTTTTAATTATTGACCTTTCCCCATGTGAAATCTGTGGCTGCTGTAGGTGAACTCCTTTGTTTGCCAGCAATCCAAGTACATTTGGTCGGTCTGCCACAGATGAACAGGCCACTGCATGGAAACCCCCTTCATTAGATGACTTCTGTTGATACTGAATGAAATGAGCAAAAATTTGTTGATCTCCCAACCATTTCCTTTTCTTCATACTCACAAATATTTCTTCTTTGGAGGTTTGATGTCTGGGAGTTCTTTTCTGCCATAACACCTGGTGTTCTGGAGAGACACCCTGAGGCCCCTGACATTTCACAGTGTGGGATACACACTGCTTTGTGAATGATGATCTTTCATGAGAAAAGAAAGAGAAGTGAGTTTCCAAGTGGTCATGGATCTTTAACAGGGGTGGTGTAGGCAGGCTGACTGCACTAGAATCGTGCAGGAGGTTGGTTGCACAGGACCATAGATAATTCCCCTTATAAATGCTCCAGGTCAGTGTGACAAAAGGACCCCTGTGCAAAGATTTTCCCTGCTTTGGTTAGACTGGTGCCACCAGATCTCTTGCAGAGCTGAAAAAGAGATGTTGCTAATTCAGGAACTGGGGACAGGCCAGGCATCCCCACAAACATTGTTTGGCCAAAGCACTTCCTGTGCCTCAGCCTCCGACTTATCTCCCCAGCAAACATGACCCAGCACTGTCAGATTACAAGTGCTTATCTGCAGGGAGTGATGACTAACTGTGTTTTTACTCTCCTAAACAAGTTATTTTGGGCTTTGGCAGGGGAAGGGTCAGCATCACATGGGCATCCTCTCAAAGAGAGGGCCTATGTTTGCTCTCTCCAGTGCTTATGGAATGCTCAGTCTCATCACCATGACTCCTCCAGGAACCCTGGTGGGTATTGCTATGATAAACAATTGGACTCTGGATAGTTGAAAACTCTGTTTTGGTGTTTTACAGCCCGGAGAAGTCAGGGGGAGGCTGAGAGGAGAAGGAATGCATGAAACATGGCTGGTTCTTGGCATGAATGCTGAAAACTTTAAGTCTGAAGGGACTTGGGTGTCTGCCTAAGCCAGATAACAAGTCGGTGAGAAGGGAAGAGAGTTTTGTATGCAGATTTGGCCAACAGCTTCTATGTGAGGAGAAGGCCAGTGGGAAAGAAAATAAGAGGCCAAAGGAAGGTAAAGGAACATTTTCTCACATCCGACAACAATGATCTAAGTGGTTCCAGCTGTTTGTGTGTTGGCAGGAAGGAGCATCTATTGGTTGTGCAGGATCAGGATGCAAAAACGACTGCTGGCTGGCAAAGTCCTAGTTCCTGAGGATCCATACACGCTGTTTTTCCCAGTTTCACCCAAGTCAGGTGCAGAATCTGCAGCAAAATATGATTTGGGATTATGCCTTTGCAATCTGTACCAGCTTGCTGTTTGACAGTGGTAGTGGCACCGTCAGCACTGAAATGATCATTAGTATCTCTTACCCACCTCAGAACTCATCTAGGTCCTTGCACAAGGACTTCTGGCATCTCCCTGGAGTGCAATAGCTTTAGCAAATTCCACATTTTAAGGCCTGCTAGGCCTTTGCTTTCCTCCTAGCAAAAGAGTGAGTTTGAAAATCTTTATAGGTGCCCTGAAGGGATAGATTAGATATTCATAGTTATCAGAGAGGTAAAGGTATAGGTGGCAGAGTCCCCATCACTGGAATGTCTCTGGAGGTGGAAAATGTGCTTCTATGCCAGAATATGAAGTAGAAAATGGCAGTCTCTGAGATATTAGAGTGGTAGAGAGCAGAAGGTGACTAGGTAGGCCTGTCCTGAAAGGGTGCAAAGGAGTGGAGAACTTTTGATGAAAATTAGAATGTGAATTAGAAGGGGACCGTGTATAAGCACAATAGAAAGTACTATATTTTAAAGTGGTAATTTTGTTCCTAATACAGCTGGGAGTAAGTTTGCTACTACACCTTTGTAGAACTAATTCACACCCTTTTTTTGTTTCAGATTACTTTTTTTTTAAATGGACCATAAATAATTTCCTAGTTGAAGGCCTGAATAAACATCACCATGATAGACATGATCACCAGGACCGTGGAACATAATGCTTCCTAGAGAGGAAGGGGTTTCTTATTGGAAAGCTGCAGATGATGAAAATCCTCTATCCAGGGACCTGGGCAGAGAACTCAGGTTAATGTTTTAGGTTGCTACTCGTTTTTGTTCTGCAGTTTTTCTATAAAACTAAGCTGGTAATTTCAATGTTTTGTCTACTTCACCTTGCAAAACAACATATAAAAGACCAAGTTAAATGCTTGGCAGCAGCACTGTGGCACTACCCAGCAGTGATTCCTTACGGTGAACCACAAAGCACTCTTCCTGCTTCTGTGGGTTCCGTGGTTGGCGAGGTCTTGCCACGAAGCAGATCAATGAATTAATCGAGTTTGGTCCAACTAAGAAGCCTAGGCTGGGGTTTTTCGTTGCCTTCCCCCCCACCCCGAATTATTTGCTTTGCTTAGTTCAGCCTGTAGCACCACAAAGACTGGTGGTGGTAACACTGGGCTAAGGGCTGGAGAAAGGATCCAGCCCCAAGGACTGTGATGGAGCCCCAGGGGAGAGCCAGTTCCAGTGGTTCAGCCGAGCTCTGTTAACCGAGTCATAAACAGCTCTGTGGCCAGATGTGGAATGCTCCTCTACGCTTTACACTCCTTTCCTGCTGTTTACCACTCTTTACTGGTTTCATTTTGTCAACACTAAGGGGCTTTAAATTCCAAGTGAGACCACACCTGGGGAAGGTTTTTCAGTGGCAAGGTGTCTTCAACGTAGAACAAGCAGGTACAAAATTCTGCAGGCTTTTGTTTCCAAGCAATGGATCTTGTTATCCTTTCCCTTAGATCTCTTTAGAGACCTTTAATACCGAAAACATTCTCTGCACACAGACTCTAAACCAATCAGGGTGTAATGTTTAAAGGTGCTAATGGCCTGTCATTAAAGGTCACTGATGTATACACATGCAGACCCTAATTAAAGGGACTGTGTAGGCTAAAAGAGAGTCTTTTGTCTGACAATTAAAGCTCAGAGGTTCCTTTGTATTGCAAAGTGGCGCAAGGGGAGAGCTGATATTCAGATCTCACCTTTGAAGGTCACAAGTTTCCAGCAGTTTTTAGGTGAAGAGCTTTTACAAGGGGACAGGAAGTTCTTGTCGAGGTCTTCGATTTAGTGTGAAACTTTAGAAGAGATAAGAAACCTCAGGCAGTTGCTTTTTTGGGCAAATCAGTGAGGTCTGTGGTCTCTGTGAGCGGCAGGCTGCCATTTGTTAGCCCTGTTCACAATCTGTTCCTCCCCACCGAGGTGTGCTGATGAATACTTTATAATAAACGAATCACATTACAAAAATGGCTCTTTTAATATTGCCAAAAGGACCCCCTGATTTATGATTTATGTTATTGTTTAGGAAAAGCTACTATTAATCTACAAAGTAGTAAAGAGTATTAACAGTAATGGAAGAAAAGAAAACACAAAACATTTCAATCTGTCTTTAGATGCAACACAGGTTTTATATGTAACTTTAAAGTTTCCAGCTACTGTGGAGCTGAGGATAATTACACTCATTTTAAAAGATGGAAGGTAGAGGGGCTAATTTCTACCTTTTGAAGGCTTAGCACAAAAAAAATGAGGTGCTTATGACTGTATACAAAACCTATCCAGGCTGATTAATTCTTAGAGTCCTACAAGGAAAGGCTTTCTCACATGATCCATGAAACTTCCCACTTTTGCTGGACTTGAATACAGAGCTGAGGAAAAATTATTGTTTAGGTAATATATTGAGCTACTAAGAAAGGTGGATTATCATTGGAGATAAGATAATTTAATATATTAGAAAACAAACGAGAGGAAAAAAAGAAAAGCATACAGTCCACATACTTTACCAGAAAATTGAGATTATGATAATGTGTCTTCACAAGAACACCTTTTAGAAAATCTGTTTGATATCCTAATTTGATCAATGCTACATAAAATGTAATATTCTGCGGATTTTCTTTTGAAGAGTTATATGTTGTTCACTTGTCATAAAATTTCTTTTTAAAGCACATCAAAAACTAAAAAACTATATTAAAGATATCAAGCAATCCAGGTTCCAAGCCTCTCCTATCCGTTTGCAGAATCAGAATAAAAACTGCAGAATAAGAGAATAAGACATAAATGCAAATACCCAACTGAAAAAAACCTTGTGAAAAGTTTTGAAAGTAGAAGAGATCAGTAAACATCCTCAAGTGTGACATTCCTGCTCTGATGTTGCTCAGCTGCTCAGAGCTTCTGAATGAAGGTAAACCCAGGCCTGATTAGCACATTTTATGTCTGCCCCCACCAACCTTTGCTTATAGGTGATTTTTCCATTGAAGTAGTTTTAAAAGCAAACCCACTCTGATGATGCTTAACTTAGGGCTGTCCTAGACTGGTATTTTGTACCTTCAGGCTGATACAAAGAGTGCTGTTCTAAGAGCAATCTAATCTATAAAAGAATTACAGATTAGGGTTACAGATCAGCTGCTACTGAAATACTGATCTCCCCTCTGATTTCTTTCCCTACCCTGTTCCTAGTCCTGTGGCCCCGCTTTCCCTTTCACACTTGCTCTGTCCTTTTCCAGATGTGTCCCTGGACTGCTTTAACTCACTGAGCCAACAGAAATCTAACCCTCTCCTAGTCCTGTCCCATCCTTTCCTCACCCTCTTTGAATTCCTGCCCAAGCAGTGAATTAAACCAGCCTGGGGAAGGGAGGAGGGCTCTCCAAACCTATGCCACAGCTAGCCCTGAGCAGGAGGTAGTGCAGTAGAGTGGGATCTACCTTTGTTGGTAGCACTGAATTTTATCTCATACTACAGGACTGTCTAGAAATTATTTTAGTGTTAAGAAATGTGTGCCACTAGCTTCTTGTAAACATATTGTACAAAATATGTAATTGTGATTCCACACTTCTCACCATTTTGAACTATTCAACACCCCCTTTCCCTCCCTCTTGCCCACTTGGTGACCACTGGCTGAATAGTCCCTCACATGCAAACCTCACACAGGGTCACCCTGTCTGCTGGGACAGAGGCAGCGCAGAATATGGAGCTGGTCAAAGCAGGGATTTAAGACTGCTCTTCTTTAAGGGCTGATCTGGTGGAAGTCTGTGCCATTCCCATGGCATTGGGCAGATCCTGGCCAAGACCAGGCCTTGGCACACCAACATGCTGTTCCTAAGCTGCCAGACCAAAATTCATTTTGTGGTTACTATGTGATTTATAAATCAACCAAAAGCCACGCATCATAAGAGAAAATGAAACAGAACTGCACATTTCCTGAACTGCACAAGCAGAAAAGATGTGGAGTTAGAGAGCTGGGGAGAAGTAACAGTTGCAGCAAAGGGGAAGCAGTTCTCCTGGTGAAGATTTCTTTGGCATTAACTCTTCTTTCTCCCTTCCCAGAGGTGGAGAAGCTAGCAGCTACTTGAGAAGAATTCTTAAAAGGATGGGGGGAAGTGTTCTGCTTTGCTTGTGATGTTCCCATCTGTAGGAAATGATGGACCCTAATTATGCAGATTTCCTTAGTGAATCATCTCTCTCCACTTTCTCTTACAGGAAATAATAGAAAGTAACAGTGTTCATTAAGTTGGGCTGCTATCCTTGGAGACTAAAATCTCCCTGGAATGGCTCATGTGGTACCTACAGTGCAAACTCTCCACATTAGCATGCTTCAGCCCTCCACAATTCACTCTGGACAGCCACAGGAGAGAAGTGCAATTTAGCACATGGAAATGCACACGTATTATTCCAGGAAACCCACATCTGCCCCTGGGGAAAAGAAAAACCACCGCAAACCTGCCCAGATGGCACAGCCCCTTGGCCTGAGGTGAAACTCTCTGAGCTTAAGGGACTCCAGGCTGCATCATTTTCACCCAGAACCGCTCCCTTTGCATGTGTGTGTGTTTGTGTGTGTGTGTGCAAGGCAGTTGCTTTGTGATGGGTCCCCTCACATTGTGCCAGGTGGTTTCCTCGTGGGACAGAGCCATGGGAACACTTTTCCATCGAGGACAAACAGCTTTCACCCTTGGTCCTGAGTCCTCTTTTGCTCCATCCATCTATCCTGGTACCTTGGCCCCCTGCTCTTTGCACTCCTACAGATTTCAGCATGCAAAAGAGACTAAAATGGCCTGGAAGGGGAGGGAGAAATCTCAGCAATGTAAGGGATGACAGCACAGGGGGCTTGTGGTGCAAATCCTGTGTGCGGCTGGAGGTGTGGGAAACCTTGCTGCCAGTGGGCCTGAGGGGAGCTGGCTGCCTTCCTGCCCTCTCACACATCTCCCTTCAGGCCTGTGAAACCATTTCTCTTACAGCCCTGATTATCACCAAATGCCACTTAGCAATGGCTGTTTTCTGATGTTGACCAACACAGCCAAGAGTCAGACGAGGCAGGTCTGGGTGCAGAATCATCAGATGAATTGTAGGCAGTCCCTGGATGTTGATACCTGAACTGCTTGGTCTCTAAAAGTGGATGTCTAGAGTACACTGTGATAAACACTCCTGCTTTTCTGTCTTTTGATTCAAGAGAAGTGACAGTGGTGACATTTTTGGTCACATTCAAAGTTAAGGCTGTGGCTGTTGAGAGGAGGGGAGCAATATCCTGAGAGCTCAGTCTTGTGTGAAACACCAAGTTTCTATTCAGAATCATGGATTTAAAACCTTGGCATGTTTTTGATCTCATAAATACTGGCATAGCATACTTGCAATATCTAAAGAGAACGTCTGGAATTCAGATTGTTTTATGTAGTGTTTAATATAGTTGGGGTAGATGTGGAGCACTATGGGACACCATAATTTTCCACATGGAGTATTGTTCCAGGATGCTTCTGAAACACTCTGTCTCCAACACCGTCATATTATACTTGGTAAATAGAAGATATTAAATAGAAACAGGCGATCGCCCAGTGACGGCAGGGTGGGATGGTACTTTGTGTTTTGACCCAACATCCAGAAAAGTGTATCCTGTCTGAGTGCTGCAAAGACTGTCAGAGTACAAGTGTTTGTTATTCAAGTGAGGCTGACATTAATCCCCAAGTCAGTGTTATCCATTCCAGGCTGTGGGACTGCGTAGTGAACAGATGTGCCAGTGCATATGCGCAGTCCTTATGTCAAAATACAAACCACTTGTATTTTGGAGGAGCAGGGCTCTGGTATTGGCATTCTCCCCTTGCCTTAGACAGACAGTATTTCTAGATTAAAAGACATCTGCAAACTGTTTTTGTGGTAGTGGGGCAGGAAACATTTTATAGGCATTACATGACTGTACGGTATGAATATTCAAGCTACATTTTATTAAAGTACATAACTCCTCTGACATAACTGGGTTATTTCTTCCTCTAAATTTAGCATACAGCAACACTTATTTGCTTAATAAGGAGCAATATTTACTTTAAGGTTCCCACGATATTTACTTTGGGACCCAAATCTGTTTCTGATGACTTCAGTGGTGATTGGGTCAAATTCTTTCTTATTTTTGTGAAAAAAAGATAGGACCTCTCTCACCATTTTTCCTTTCCAACTTAGAGAACATATATCAAAAGCAGATGTCCAAAAAGTGCTGCAGAAAGATTAAATGAGGAGGAGGTAACCTGGGGAGTAGATACTTTTATAATCACTATATAGAGTTCGTAGCCAGTTTTCCATACTGAGCTTATTATGAGAGTTCCCAGAAGATAGAAACCAATTAACTCTTTATTTTGTCAGCGATCATTCTAGGTGTTCTTTAATGGGCATTATTCTTGCTAAATTATGGATGAGCTTTATAGTAAGACAAATGCCATTATCAGAGTTATTTATTCATGGGCTGTCATCCATAACATCCCCACACTAGTTTTTCTCAAAGTTTAGTATCGATCATTTGCTTTAATCAGATGCATCAAGGGACACTCAAAGAATCAGCAACTGCAACTCTGGATATCAGCATATCTCTCAGGGTCTTTGCCAAACCTAGCTGAGCACCGAGGCCGTGTCAAGCATTAGGTAACAAGGGCAGTAAGTGGGAGCTTACTCTCCCTTCGTTAGGGTAAGTGTCCCCCAAACTTTAACTTGACTGATGATGAATCACACTGTGCTGACATGCCCATTACTCTGCTTTTCCACTTTAGTCTGAGATCCCTCAGGGCTCTGCAGGGACTGTGCCCTGAAGAATTGCTGGGAGTGCAGAAGGGTCTTGCTCACCCTAATGGTATTGACTGCTGTTTGCTCTGTCTCGCCAGGTAAAATCTTTTAAGATGAGAGTAAATATTCTCTGCTCCTTGGTAGCTAGGAGGTTCAAAACAGTCTAAAATCAGCATTACATTCGATGAGGCAATTTTAAATGATACAATGTCTATTACTGTTTATACTGCTTACAGAGCAGACAGGAGAAAAGCATGGTGTCAGCATCTGGCCTGTCTCAGTGAGTGCTTGCTTCTGCATCAATCTACATGTGTCAGAGGCTGCCTTATTTTCACCCATTATTTCTTTACTCGGAGATTCAGCTTTACCAGATACTAAATCCAGGGACATGCAGTAAGAAATCTAACCTTTTCCTTTCTTCATTGATTAACATACATGGTGTCCCCGAAACATTCTGGTTAGCAGACTTTAGGCATGAGAAGGTCAAAGTCTAGGTCTGAATGAGTCGCTTTAGATTTTTTCCAAACTCAGTGAGGAGAAACGGGCATCTCTAGGTGTCAGTTTTTCTAAGAAGGGCATTTAAGAGGCAGCAGAAAAGTTTAGACACCAAGATCATTTTTACACCACTAAACTGAGCCAGGCAATTGCACAGCCCTGTGCATCAGTGCATGACCATCCATATGGTCAAATTGTGAGCAGCGTCAGCAGCAGCCCAGCCCTCTCCCAGACAGTGCCCACACACGGTTTGGGGCTCAGCATGGGCCTGACACATCCTCAATAAGCGTGTTAAATGCGGTCAGGCTGCTTTACAGGCTGAGAGAGTTAAATCATGTGGATGCAAAAAAAGGCCAGAGTGAAGCCCAGAGATTGGAGAATGGGTTCAATCCCATGTAATTTTCTAATACAGAGTGAATCTTTAGAAGTCTGTAGCCAAAGATGAGCTGAAGCCTACAGAAAGTATAATTTTCAGTGTTTTAGTGGACACTATGGCACATCTGTGATGTAGTGGGAGACTTCCTCTCAGAGCAGTATAAAGCAATCCTAAAGCCCTGCAACATGCACTTAGGCTGCAGATTTGCTGTATTGGAATCAGATCAATATGACAGGAAGTTATCCTTTGAGAATAATTCTATTTTCCCTTACCAGAGTACAGATCTAGCGCAATTTCACTGTGGTCCAAGAAGTCTGCTGGAGACTCAGGCCTATTGACTTTTGAGTTTGATCCTTACACTAGCAAATGTCTCTCAGACTCAGGAAATCCCAATGACAAATTTCACATTCAACTCCACACTTGGACCTTATTTGTAAAATAGGACATTTCTCTGCTTTCCATAGTTTCTCTGCTTTCATAGTTCACTTGACTTGTCCAATATATGAAAAAAACCCCAAGTTTGTTTCTACTAATAATTATTACCAGGATAATTAGCCCTGTATAAATTATCTATACATGGTATTTTTGTAAATATCTTCTACTGTTACTATTAAAGGTTTCAGCATATTTTAAAATCATGGTTTATGACAGCCCATTGTATTTTAGTACAGCCTGACCTCCTTATCTTCTTTCTGGAAAAGATAGTAAGAGACAGAGTGTACATATTCCTTTTAAAATGAGATACACAATTCCCTCTTTCCCTCACCACTAACACACTTTTTTGAAATCCAAAGTCCCATCGTTTTGCGCAGATCCATCTGCTTCTATTTTGAGGCAACTATTCCTTTGGCTCTGGAGTGCTGGGTAGCACTCCTGTTAAAGTCTGTCACTGTCTCTGGTTAATCAGCTGGAGAAGCTGCTGCTGCTATCTCTGCAGCACTTGGTGCCCATGACAGCCTGGGGAACAAGAGGGTTGGAAGAGAACCTGTTTCTCCCACATGCTGGTGGAGAACAGATAATTTGGGTGCCAGCATTTTTTTCCCCACTTCCATGTGTTTTTTTCTGCAGCAAATAATAGTCTTGATAGAGATGCACAGGAATTTATGGTACAGCCATAAAAATGATTATGTATTATTTTTAATAATTGAAAATTGAAATATCCAAGGTAAATGTAGACTTTCTAGTAAAATGGCAGAGGCACTTAGGAGGCAAGGCTCCTAAGTATTAATCAGAATAGTAATTTCTTCTGGTTAATGGAATATACATTTCAAAGAAAATTTTGTGTACCCTTTGTGCACATGCATGTAGAAATTCTACCAAAACAAAACTAAATTTTTGAGCTGGATAAAACATTTGACTCTCCAGCCTTTCCAGCAAATAAAAAACACTTTTGGGGAAGAATGCCAAGCTTCACCCTGAGTCACTGGTGACAGGTCCAAGCGCAGAGGGCCTGGGTTGGACCAGGCTGCTGGTGCTCTCTGCTCTCTGCCAGGCTGCCCTGCGTGGGTGGCTGCTCCTTTTCGGAGCCAGCTGCCTGTCTGCAGCACACAGGAGCCCATGGTCAGGAGGAAGCTGTCCCCAGTTCCAGTTTGTTTAGCAGCACCACAGTGTCAGGCCCTGGTGCACAAACAGAGCAGCTGCCCGGGCACTCGAGGTGCAGCAGGCTGCCAGACACATTATCTGCAGACAGAGTTTTGTGTTGAATTTTTTCCTTCATGCAAACCCCCCTTGCATGGATTCTACCCGGGTCCAGGAGAAGATCTGTTTGCTCTGAAATTGCACTTTCTGGTGCACATTCCTGACTTTTAGCATCTCCATCCTGAACATGTCTTTTATAGGCGTCTAAACCTCTTGAAACTAGGTTTACAGTTCTAAAGTAGGTACACACTGTGGGAAATGTCATCTGCTTTATTCAGCTTTGTGTTTTAAACTTCAACACGAACAGAGCTTTTTACCTCATCAACCTCAAAATGGAAGTCCTATATTTTCATAAAAAGGAATTTTGTCATTTTCAGTGGTCTTTTTCATTTATTTGTTTTCTGGATGTGTAGAAAACTTGCTCTTTTCTACTTAATTTTCTGCTTCCTGGGGTTTGTCAGGGCTTAGAATACTTTTCTTGTATAGTGTAGATAACATTTGATGAATCGAATGTTTGACAACATATTCCTGCTTGTCAGAAAAGGCATTCAGAGAACTGTTTTTATAAGACCAAATCTGTACATTCTACAGCAGTAGCTGAACTTTCCTGTGTAACCTACATATGATGGCTCTGCCTTCCTTCCTGCATTCTAATCTCTGGGCATATTCAGTGATGAAATGTCATGAGTGCCATTTACACCTTTATTCTAAATGAGCTGCAGAAAACAGCCTTATCACCCTAGTGTCGTTTTTCCTTTCAGAGCTTGAAATGCAATGTGTTAATTGCCAGCTATTACTTATTTATGATTATTGCACCACATTTGCTTTTTTTTTGTTCTGGACCATTACAGTTATTATTGCAACAACTGTTATATATTCTTCTTATAAATGGTGTAAATTATGCTTTTCAACAAAAATTAAGAATCTTTTCTAGCTTTGATATATTTAGGCAGTGCTGAATGAAATAATAGCAATAATTTTAACACACTCCCCACCACCCCAAACACAGAAAGACTGCTGACTGTGAAGTTTGGTCAAAGTATGGTTGGGGGAAAATTGTCAAGATACAAAGGGATTTATGCATGCATCCCACTCGCACTAGTGGGAGTTCCACCAATAAATCCCTTGGGATGAATGTGAGCCTACATTCTTCAATGCTAGTAAAGCAGACCTTATCTTCAGGAATAATTTTATTTCTACACTTTAATGTTCCCATTCTATAGTGCAGCTCTCTATAATTTTTTTAAAAGATTTTTTATCAGTCTTGATCAAGTGTGTTAGTTGATAAATGGTTGAGAGGCACAGACTACAAGGAAAGACGCAATGAGTCATGCTGTCTCCTAGAAACCAGCCAGCAAATAGCTTTCAACAACTATTTCAGCCTCCCCAAGTATCCTCCACTCCAATACTCTCTCAAGATCTAATACAGGCTTCCACACTACCTGGATGTTCACCTGCCAAGGAAAATTTGGGAAGCAACTGTACTTAAACAAAGTGGAGTCCTTCGATACCCACCCAGAGGAATGAGGCTTATCGTAAAAGAAAGCAGGAGAATGGTGACAAAACAGGTCAGCAAGGGAACCATTTCCTCAACAGTTTAGCCCAGTCTGAATGTGAGCTTCTGCCAAATGCAGCAGTTCAGCTCTTCCCCTGTGCTCAGACCACACAGTCCCTTCCCTCAGGATTAGCTGTCATATCACCAACTGTATGAATAAGCTGATTTGTCTGAAAAACTTACAGGAAAAAGAAAGAGATCAGTTTTCTGTGTTGGGAGGCTCTTCAATTGCTACTGCCAGCAAGAGAGATTCTTCAAGAGCATGAGGCAGGAAGCATGGGGCAAAGACTGCTTTAGGCTACGGTGCGGTCAAAGGCTGTTCACTGAGAAACAACACCCTCAGCTAGAGTGGTTTATTGGAAGGAATAATTTTTTAATTTTACTAAACAGGCTATCTGTGCCTACAGGGCTGCAAGAGCAATCCCAGGGACCTTCCTGCTGCCCCCACGTGCTGCCCTGGTGCAGAGGTATTGCACAGGATGTGGGATAGGACACAGGGTTTGTGGACTGACTTTACTCAGATCCATCACTTGAAGAGTCAGGATCTGCTGGATGACACTCGGTTATTGCTGTAAGACACAAGCTGGGAAAGGTCCTTAGGCTCTGGCATGCAAGGACTCTGTAGGCCTGAGTCTAGATGATACATTAAATCTCATTGAAAAGTGATTCCCAAAAGCACTTGCGTTGTCTTCTTCAGCAGCCTGTCCACACAAAATTAGGCTTCCTCTTAGGACTCCAGTGAGATATATTGCAATTTCTATTCCCATATAGCAGGTAGAAAAATAAAGGAGAAAACATAAATAATTTGCCTAAAATATGAAGTAAAGCTTCCCAAGAATTAATGTTATGGGACCCAAGAGGCTGAGACCCTCATTTCTGTGGCCTTATGATCTGGCCACGTCTCTCTAGATCCTGTAGCAGTAGTTTCTATGGCAATGACCTACAAGAAAAAAGTTATATTTGCATATGCCTTTACTGATCTTGCATTTCCTTCAAATTCTATTCTAATAGATTAGCAATAAAGGATAAATATTGTAAGAGCCCTGTGTAGAAACTATGAAGAAGAGCACCAAACTGTTTCTCCTTTTCTAGCTGCAGTACTCCTGTGAGCACTGGCACCAATTCCAAAGCTGCAGAGATTCTCAGGGGTCTCAGTCAGCCATAGCATGAACACACCAAACATTTTGAGGTGCTCTCCTCCTCACTTTTACTGAAGCAACTGTAAGGTGTGTGAGACCACTGACACCTGTCTGTGAGCCACTGGGTCCCTGAACTCCTCAGATATAAGTGGCCTGCAGCAGTTCCCATAGGGGACCCTTCACTTTGGTGTCAACAGTAATATGGCAAAAAAACTCCATGTGGCACGTTCTTCAAAGATGAAATCAAGAAAACAAAATTATTAAACAGGCAGGTGATAGAGGCTGAATTGAACTTCTTTTGTATAAACTCATTTTATACACATGGATTCTAGCTAGTTTACATTGTCTGGTAGGAACGTGTTTTTATACATTGCAAAAGAGATATTTTTCTGTGTTTTGCCTAAGAACTTGTTCTAAAAGGCTTTGCATCCCTATCTGACCTTTGGGTTTTTTTGTTTTTGTTTTTGTTCATTTGTTTTCATTTTTGTTCATTTTTGGTTTTGTTTTGTTGTTTGTTTGTTTTTGTTTTGTTTGTTTCTTTGTTTTGGGGGGGTGTGTGTTACAGGGATGGGGTAGATATGAAAGGAGTCTTCAGTAGGTTCTTGACACTGAAGATGAAGTTACTAAGATACAGCAATCTGGAATCCAATCTAAGGTTTCCAGGACAGGAGTAAGCCTGATCTTGAAAGGTCTGGGAGAATGATCTATTCATCTTCCCTGAGGATGTTTTGTTTCTCACGGAACCAATCTCTTTTTTCTGTTTGCTCCTTCTTTGAGGTTGTAATCCCCTGTTTGTGATACCAGCAGGATTCCCACAGCAACAGATTATGATGCCACAAGCAGAGATTTATGAAGGCATAGGACAGACAAACAGGAAGAAGGGCTTTGTTGTGATACTGCCCTGTCTGTGAAGTGAGAGGAAACCCATGTCACAGAAGTTATATTTTAACCTTCTAAGTGGCTGGTTATCAAAGTGTGACTGAGCATAGATATTCAGCAGCAGGTTTTCTGCTTTAGAGCCCGTTCATAAATCCTGACTAAATACACTAAAATACCGTGAGGCAATTTCACAAATATCACGAACAAAATGAGGAAAATGCATTGGCATGGACAACAACAATATCAAAAGTCTCTGTAAAATTAAGGAAGAGACATTGGGAGCCAGGGAAAGCTGCTCAAGGGATATCTTGAGCTGCAGCTGTGCCATAGGTAGCCTCATCCTTTCCACAGCCTCATGGCAAGTGGGGAAGTACAGAGTTTCCCCTTCTTCTGAGAAAACATTACTTCTCCATGAATACTTCCTTGACTGTCTCAGCTGGGCTGCCTCCCTTTGGCAGCGCCCATTGCAGACACATTCATGAGACAAGGACTCTAACACAGAGCTCTGCAGGATTTCCTCCACCAGTGAATTATTAACAGAGCTTCAGGTCTTGTGAGTGGTCAGCCACATGCTGTGGAGTAGGGCTCAGCTATGAATTTGGCCTTTCTTGTCACAGGTCCCACCTTTGTCCTGAACAGAGATGATGGAAGGTTTGTCTGTCCAGCTGGGCCTACCTGGCACCTGGCTCACAGAACAGAGGACTGCCTTTGGAGAGCTGTGGAGTTGAAAGGGGTCTGTTTGCCCATGTACATTTTGGGAACTGAATGTGTGGGGTTTGCTCTCAGTGTGTGACCCTTGCTTGTCCTCCACAATCTTCCCTAACTTGTCCTTGTTTGACCCTTCCTCAAAGTAAGCAGAATATTGTTTCTAATGTAACTTGCACAGTAACTGGCAGGCATTTGATCTGGCATTTTACTGAGATGTAACCAAATGTGACTTGTAGAAGAAATTCCTCAACAATGGCACTTGTGCCCTTTTAGTGGTATTTTATTCCAAGTTCTGGACCTCAGCTTTCCCTGTGGTTTAGCTTTGGGTTGAATTCAAACCAGAAGGAGCATGTTTTCTGGATCAAAATCAGGTGCTGTAAAGAATTAGCTGAGTTTCCACAAGGACATCTGAAACATATAATTGACTTTGTCTTGCATATGAGATTTCTAGCAGGCCAATACAACTGAGACCTCCTTTGATTTAAAAAATGTGAAAGAAGTCTATTTTCCTTACAATTATTTTCAAGA
Source organism: Dicaeum eximium (assembly GCA_013396995.1). Lineage (NCBI taxonomy): Eukaryota > Metazoa > Chordata > Aves > Passeriformes > Dicaeidae > Dicaeum > Dicaeum eximium. The sequence continues at coordinate 1,312,383 of VWZP01006907.1, forward strand.
AAAAAAAATCAAAGCCCTTCTGAAAATCACATTAAAACTGTAAGTTGGTGTCAAGTCATTCTATTGATAGGACCTCATTCTGATTTTCCCCATGGTTACAAAACTTACAAGAAAAATACAAACAAAAAGATGTGTCTTGTATTCATACCAGTCACATATACTACACATTCATAAAAACAGTGTTTTTTTCCTCCTGCAGACATAGGCTGCATTTTTGCACTGATGCACGTGAATGCTGTTACTAAGAAGTCCTAATATCCTTCTAAATCTGCTGTTCATCACTATCTCCCCCTGGGTCTTTATGTAAGTCTGGCAAAACCATTCTTCTGAACACTCTTATGAACCTGATCAGAGAAATCATAGAGTAGTAGAATTACTTAGGTTAAAAAATGAGGCCTCTAATACCTCTAATGTTTTTGACTCGGTCCCACACTTATCTCCAAACTGGAGAAACAAGGATATGAAGTGTGGATGATTTGGTAGATAAGGAATTGTTGGATGGACACAGCCAGAATGTTGTGGTCAATGGATCTGTGTCCAGGTGAGGGCCAGTCATCTGTCTTGGTCTGTCTTGGTGACCCCAGCTGCTCCTCACTTGGCTTCCCCTCAAGGCCCTTCACCCTCTTTGTAGCCCTGTTCTGGATGGTCTCTAATAGTTTTAGACCTTTATTATGTTTTGGTGCTCAAAACTGCAGAGAGTAGTCAAGGTGGGGCCACACCAGTGTCTCATGTACCACACTGGTGCCACCAGTGTCCACCACACAGTGGGGCATTCTCCTCACATCACTGCTTGTGCTGGTCGTATATCTATGATACTAAAATTTACCTGGAGTTTTTTACAGGTCTGTCCCAAAATACTAGTCCTGGAACCAGCTACATCTTGATTTCAGTCTCAGATCTTTACTCCATACCCACTCCAGGTTGGACATGACCTGAACAACCTCCATTTGACCCCAAGCCAGCCTTTGACCTTCATACAGGTAGAAGAAACCCAGGTAGCAGAGAAAAGGGTTTGGTGACTGCTGCTACACTTTTAAGATAAATCTGATTATGATACTTGATTCAGTGCTTCTTGTTGGAGTTGGAGAGACATTCTGATTATGAACAAGTACTAAACAGCTGTGGCACTAAAAGAGATGGGCAGACACAGCAGGCAGAACCAACACATGGTGCTTGGTGTAATTCTCTAAGATTGTTCTTGATACATGCTTCAGTGTCATTTACTTTAAGAAGGTCATTCTAAACAACACCATTTTAAAAACTGTACAGAATTAAGTAACAATCATACTGATATTTTTGGAGTTCCTCATTTCTGAAAAAACAAGTTGTCATGTTATTTTCATTTCATCACAAGTACAGCCAGTAAGTAAATATAAAAAAAATCCCCCTTAAAGAATATATTAATTTGTGCCCAAATTTCCAAAGTTTGTGGATTTTTAGTTTGCTTATTTAAAACTTCCAGAACTGCTGCATCCTCAGTCACAGAAAAAAAAACCACCACAAATGTTAAAAATTATCAATCTCTAAATATTTTGAATGCCAAGTGGGAAATGAATAATGAAACAAAGAAAGTGTTTCCTGAACTTGACTTATATTAGGCTTACACCCACACTTTCCTTAAATAACTCCTATAGTGCAACTCTAGCTATTTACTTGCATATCTTTTAGCCCACATTAATGGTTCTTAGGACCCATGAAGTCCTACTATTTGAGGGTGTGAGGTGACTTTACAAATATGATCAGATAATAATGAGTAGATAGGTTTCATGATCTCTATTTCAGACATGTGGGTTCTGAGGCACAGAAGTTTAAGTGACATTCTCAAGGACACAGAGGAAGACAGTGAGAGAGATGAGAAGCCCAGAGTTCCTGACCTCTCTGTCCTGCTCACTAATCACAAAACTGCATGTCTTCTGCATACCTCAGAGATTTTTCCATTGCTGCTGAGGATCTGACTGTTCAGGCGCATCTGTGTACTTGACTCTTTCATCAAAATTCCCTATATAGCAAGTTTAATCCAACAAAGTTTTTAAGGGAAACAGCGAAAGGCTAGAATCAAATTTCTGCCACTTTAGCCTTAGGAAATTCAAGAGCACGTTTCTTCTGAGTGGGTCTCTGACAGGTGCTTGTCACAGCAGCAGGTGTCCTTCTCTTTTGCAACAGCCCAGGGCATGTACCTGAGAGAAGTAAAGATCTGTTATGGCTGAGAGTCCTGGGCTGCAGCACTAATTCTCTTGCTGAGCATGGATACCAGCTAGACTGTGTGCATTTCAGTGATTACAGAAGTGCCAGAGCTGATGTATCTTTTGACAAGTCACAAAGGATATGGTCCCCTGGGAATCAGTTCATAAAATCTACAAAGCTTCTCCATCCCCTGATGAACACAAGCAGTCAGATTGTGAAATCTTTTCCATAAATTTAAAGTATTTTTTAAATCTCCTTATAATTTTTTGGTCTGGCTAGTAAGATGATCCATAACTTTATAATTTTATTGCTTCTCTTTAATTTTTTCATGGCAATCATTCTTATTTACTTAGAATATTGTGAAAATGCTTGAGCTAATTTTAAACACAGAGTCTTTGGAGCAATCTTGCTTGGCAGTAAGGCTCAGCAAGGGGTCTGATAGTTCTAATATCCAAGGTAAACCTCCTGACACAACTTCATGCCATTCCCTTGGGTCCTGTCACTGGTTGTCAGAGAGAAAAGATCTATGCCTGCCCCACCACTTTCCCTCATGAGGAATCTCCCATTGAGCTTCCATTAGTGGCAGAAGCTCATCAGTTGTGTTTTGCCACATGTTCTAGACTAATTTAATCTGAAAGGAATCCATCTGATGCCTTCTATAACCATTTAGCCAGTTGAAGCAATCAGATCAGGAGATCTGCTTCAAAATCAGTCTGAATCCAAACACTGATGTTAACACATCTTTGCTTTCTTAGGCTAAATGCCACATGCATGTGTGCATTGATGCAAATAAAAACCACCCTTGCCATGCTCTGAGTAGGACAGATCTGACCCAGCTGTGGTAGGAAGTGGAGTGCTGTGATCTGACTATTGCACCCTAAGGAGAGCTAAGACTGTCTCTATCTTCTCACTTTGTCTTGTTCTCAGTCTCTTCTAAAATGAAACCCATTCTCCATGCAAAACTGGGAGAAATTTTCCTGGCCTGCCCCAAGTTTAATGTGGCTTTTTGGAACGGGGATAAACAGAACTGGACAGGCTGCTCCAGATGTGGCTAATGTTTGAAGCTTGTCACTTAGATTCTGCAAATGCTGGTAGACATCACTGCATCAATTACAGGCAGTTCCCATTTCAAGGCTATTTCAGCAATTGTAAAAGAGAGAAATTTAGCCATCAGCTACAAATAAGGCAAGCAGGCAGACAGTGCAGACCCAAAAGAAAAGAATTGCAGCATTGTGTACCATAGCTCCTCAGCCTGCTCTGACCAGCACCCAGGCAAAATTATATGTATAGTTAGAATGATTCATAGTCAAGATCATATGAAATAGCCAGGACATATTTTCTATGAACTATAACTATTCATCTGAAAGATGTTACAGAGGGTAAAAAAAAAAGCACAATGGGATAAGCACATGGATCTGATGTTATTTCCCCTAAAAGGTATTACTGGGGCAGATTTTTCTCTCCAACTGCTCAGATCTCAACATTTCTGGAGTTTAAAATGGACAATTGACAAGCCACTTAGGACTATGAGGGGGCAATTAGGTTGATGAAAATGAATATTATAGGATTGCACATTTTCATCAAATTTCTGTTGTCTAATGGACAATGTAACCCTTCCTGTCCACATAACCCAGTATTTTGCATTTATGCACCCCAGGCAGAAAACTTAACTATCAGTAGGAACAAATATGTCTAGTTGTGAGATAAAAGATGGAAAGGACAAAGAATAATGGAAAAACTTCTATTTCTGACAGCTATACATCTTAAATACATAAAAGACTTAAAAGATGGAAGGCAACAGACTCCCAAACACTTCACAGTTGCTGTCATTGGGTGCTTTTTTTCAGAAATATGATTCTGACTGACATTTGTGGGAGTAGCATTCACAGGAAGGATTGTACTGAACAGTAGATTGAATTTGGCATATCTATATTGAACCATACAGCACACTATAGATATTCCTAAGCTGCTTTCTCATCTGTTTTCAGGGTAATGTTGTGTCTTTGATAATCAGCCATGCTAAGGGGCAGAGTTATTTTGTTAGGACCCTGTGCTAAGTAAATGTAGTTCTTCTGCCTCTAGAACCTGAGCTAGGATGTCAGTATCTGGGTTCTTCTGCTTACAGTGGATTTGGGCAACAGCCAAAGGTGTAGTATTGCACTGGCAGGTGTGGATGTGTCCTCAGCTGGCGATGCTGCAGAGAATGAAAGGTTTATCTGCACCACTTTCTCCAGGTCTTTTGTTCCTATTTCTTCTTTCAACATAAGGAGGACCTTTGGTGTACAGATGGTTTTACCTAATTTTAACCTAACTCAAACACTTCAGGTTCAAAAGTTTACTTTCAGTGTGGCTGGTTTCGTGTTCTAACAGGATGAAACTGGGATAGAAGGCTCAGAAAGAATAATTTCCTATTAAAAAAAAGAAAAAAAGAAGAAAATAAGAAAAGGACCAGGGATGAGCAAGGATGATACAGAATTTTGAACAAATCTTGAGATGATTCTATACCTACCCGAAGAGATTCTACCTGAGATTCTACTATGACCTGAAAAGAGGTGATAGTGAAGTGGGACTTGGTCTCTTCTCCCAGGTAATAAGTGACAGGACAAGAGAAAACAACCTCAAACTATGCCAGGGGAAATTTAGGCCGGCTATTAGGAAAAAAAAATTTTTTTGAAAGATTGATCAGGCACTGGAAGAGACTGCCCAGAGAAGTGGTAGGATGACCATCCCTGGAAGTGTTCAAAAGGCATGTGGGTGTGGCACCTGGGGTTATGGTTTATTGGTGAATATGATGGCACTTGATATTTGGAATCAATGATATTTGGAATCAATGATCTTGGAGGTCTTTCCCAAGCTTAGTCATTCTACGAATCTATGAGTAGAATGAGAAAAAAACAAAGAAAAATAATTGGAAAAATGATACAATGAACATGGCCACAATTCATATGGCAGCAGCAAGGTGCAACCTGGCTTTAAAGACAGTCTCCTGCTGCTGACATTTTAAAATCCTGAGTGTTGTGTCAATGTAGTTTTTTTTCTTTTTTAATTGAGTAATTGAATCATTATGGAAACAAAGTAGGGAGACTAGCAACCTGACAGCTCTCAGCAAATAGTTTTAGAGTGTCACAAAAATCCCTGTCATTACTTCTTTGATTTCTAGCCGCCTCTTAGAAACTTTATTCCCACACTGTCGGATGGGGTGAGAGCCCAGGGCTTATATACTCCGAGTTGGACTGTGGCCAGTGGTATTTAAGCTGCACTTACTCTTTGCCAGATCTGCTGAGAACCTGTGACGACATTTTTGGAAGGGCAAGATGTCTCTCAGAGTTCAGGGAACGGGTAGATTATCTGTCACTGTAAGTGCATATGTGATTGAAATAATTGCTTGACTTCAGTTTGCAGCCTGGGCTAAGGTGCTGCTTCATTGCTCTGATCTCTGAACCAGGGAGTCTATCTCCAGAGCTTGGCACATGCCCTGCTTCTGCTCACCACAGTTTCACAATAATTCTCTGAATTGAAGGGAAGCTCTTAAAAATAAAAAAGTTTGGATGCTTTGTAGTTGTCTGTACCATAAAATGAATGAAACTTCCATGACCTTCTGGGTCTTCCACAAAGACCCTTGAAGTAGGGTTAGCCTGAGGGATGGGTTAGCTGGTTGGCTGCCCAGCATGCTCAGGGGTAGAGTGCACAACTGAAATTCTGGGTTAATGTTTATCCCCAATCAATTAGCGTTTTGGAAAGGCATGAAATTCTGGCTTGCCCTGGGCACTGTTTGACTGTTTGACTAAAGGCCAGCCACGGCTGGGAGCCCCAGAAGGTTGCAGATCTTGGCTCCGTGGGAGGCCTGGCTATACAGCAGCAAACAAGCTTTCCTCCAAAGACCCTCAGTGCTCTGTTCAAAAGAATATTTCATTTTCCACCTGTGGCCATGAAAGAGGGTTGACAGATGGGCTGTTGTAATGGGCTATTGTGTAAATAGCATGCATTTAGCAGAAATGCTGAGGGTGTGTATTTACAGGGGACTTACATGGATTTTCACTGTAGATGAGGATGGCTCCAGAAGAGCCTCTGCAGGCCTACTGCATTAATTCCCTCCACAGAGTAAAGTATTTTCTTTTTCCTTATTAGGTTCTGTAAGAAACAAAAAACAGCAACTCAGGGAGGGAGGAAAGGAGTTGCTTTGAAATAACCTTTGGCCTGGATATTCATGGTTACTTTTTTAAAAGCTGGCCTCTCAAACCTCAGAATTAAAATGGCATTTGTACTAATGTACAAAGGTTTTGGGTGATCCTACCTCATCTCTGTCCTCCTCATTCCTATGCAGAATATTCAGGAATAAAAGAGACTGTGAAATCTTGAGCAATAGAGTGGAGAGGACTGTCAGGTGTGTATTGATGGGATAGAAGAAAAGATGAATTAATGTGTGCAGGTGAGCTATAAAACTGGCTGCAGAGGGTTAGGAACCTGAAGTTTGGAAGTGGAATCTGAGAAACAACAGAGAAAACTGGAATAAAGAGAAGATGAGAGGAAAGAAAATATATTATTTTTCTCACAAAGCAGTCAGGAGCTGGCAGGAAGAAGATGATCCCAAATAAAAATGGACAAAAATAGAGGTGAGCTGGAGTAGCAGCAGCAGTGGAAGGACGTGTCTGAAGGACACTAATGAAAAAGCAGGAGAGGTGACGGGTGCTGGTCCCTGGATGACCCAAGAGGCAGGTGGGGACTGCTGGCCACCCTCTCCAGTGCTGGCCTCAGCAGCGTGTCAGCTGGCAGGGCTGGGAGCTGGCAGTACAGCACTGACAGGGGGATGAGCAACACATGGTTTCACTGGCAAAGGATCACTGTTCCCAAGGGACTTCAAAAGTTTTGATATATATAGAAGCAGGTCTGGCTCTCAGGCACAAGGCCAGCAAGTGAGAGGAGAGCCAGTACACATGTCCTTGTTAGTATTCCTTTCGAATGGGGACCCAGCCCCTGTCAAAACTCCCACTCCCAGGTCTGCCTACAGCAGCTCCTGATTGCCATCAAGCAAGTTCAGTGTCAGGCCACCAGAGATAAAAGCATCCCTCAACTTTTCTCCAAATCCTGCAATAAGCCCACATTTCTGTTTCCAGCTCTAGATTATGTACTCTGTCTGGCAGTGCAGAGCAACTGCAGCCAACCAGGCGGTGCCATGACAATCCACAGGGATATTTTTGGAGGGTGGGAAAGTTTGCTGGAATCTATGCCAAATACCAATGGGTTCAGCCAGCAGGGAAATTTAGTGCCACTCATCTCAGGTGCGTCAACTTTTCCGAGCTTTCACTGCTGATGTTCAGCATAACAGTCTCTGTGTGAAATATTTAGAGGGTGTGTTAATGTCCTTCTCATGCTGTTCTCTGCAGGAGCACAGCAGGAGCAGCTCTGTATTCTGGGAAGGTTGTAAAAGCCATGATTTATGGAGAAGATCCCCCTTTCTGTCCTCAGACATAGAAGATGTGTGAACAGTCGTGCTGAACTGGTTTTGACTGGATGGGGGATGAGTCATATCTTGCAACTCCCATCAAATTAGCAGAGAATCAGGATATCCAGGTCCTGCAGAGGAAGATTGGCCTAAGGAAAAGGTCAGCTTTGGCTGATGTCTCAAGACTAGGCCTAAGGTTGCCTTCCTGGGCACTTGACTGCAGTTCCATTGCCGCTCCCAAATGAAGGAATAGTGTACCTGTTAAAGACAGCTGTACTTCCATGTCATTTAGTGAGCAATTTGTGCCTTCCAAACATACACAAGAAGTACAGTCAGTTTTGTTGTTAATTTTTCTTTTCCAATCCCAGTCAATTGTTAATAATCACGTTGTCATTTCTTTAAAGAGTTGGCACCAAAACTTCATTCATTCCACATAGAAAGAACTACCACCAACTTATTACAAAACCTGTGATTATCTCACAAAGTCATATTCTTGACATCTGTTAAGTAAAGGTTTATTTTACACTTCAAAAGTCAATCTGCACAGCTGACTAAACTTCTTCAGTAAAGTCTGCTCCTGTAAAATATTTGGGAAAATAGGAGTTGGTTTAAGAAAATATTTGTTTTAGTTTGAAAATGAGTTGCCTTCTTTTTTTCTGTATATGGGAAAACATGACTTTCCTTTAGAATTGGAGAAGGGAGTGGAAGAAAGATGAAGCATTTCCAATGTACTGTATCTGATTTTATCAGAACCAGACAATGACAGCTGAATCAGTTAATTGTACATTTAATTTTAAGCTCTGCATTTATAATTTTTCAGTTATAACATAATGTAATGTTGATAGGGATCAAGATAGGCTCCTGGATTATTTGCGGAGAAAGTTCTTGAAGGTAGTTAGTTCAGGAAATCTGTGATTTGCAATCGAGTCTGTGCTATGTGGCAATTTGGGCTTGGCTGTCAGACTTGGTAATGTCATTAACCCAGGTGCAACAATCTAATGTTTATCATTATAGGCGTTGGAAAGGATCCTTAGAAACACAAAAGTGACCTTAAATGTCATCCTGTTCCAACCCCCTGCCATAGGCAGAGGCACTTTCCACTACACCAGATTATTCAGTCCCGTCCAGCCTCATCTTGAACACTTCCAGGGATGGGGAGTCCACAAACTCTCTGGACAACATATTCAATTTTCTCACCACCCTCATAGTAAAGAATTTACTTCTAATATTTAATCTAAACCTACTCTCTTTCAGCTTAAAGCCATTCCTCCTTGTTTTATGTCTACATGGCCTTGTGCAAAATCCTTCTCCAGTCTTTTTGTAAGCCACTTTTATGTATTGGAAAGCTGCTATAGGATCTCCTCGAAATCTTTAAGCTTTTCCAGCACCTGATCTCAACTTATTTATATCTCTTTATCCCTAGCTCTGGCCATGCATGTATGGTACTTACTGGATAGTCTTGATACTATTGAGAGCAATGATAACTGCTGCTGTAGACAACTCAGATTTTTTTACCATCTCAGAACACACCTCTACAACATAATGAAATATGTGCATGAGTCTTTTTTGCTCCAGACTGCACCTTTTTGACAACCTTGGCAGCACTGTGTAATTTTTAGAGAAAAGAAAAATCATCTCCTGAACTAAAGAAATACACATTATTTGGGAATGCTTTGTCAGAATAATTTATTAAATAAAAATTAAATGTAAGCAAAATAAAAAATGTTAATTTCAATTTTATTACCCTCTCTCCCAGAAACAAAAAAAAAAATTAATCATTGGTTCTCTCAGAATGCAGGACATCTGGAGAATTGACATTCCAGATATCTCTCATCTGTGCAGTCACTCTCTATGGTCACTTGTCACAAGCCAGGAAAGGAATCAATTTACCAGTCAGTGGCCAGCAGTTAGAGCAGATACACTTCTGATGATCACTGAGATAACACAAGGATTCAGAAAATTCAGTTAATACATGGATCTCTTCAATACAAAGAAATTTTGATTGGTTCTAGCCAGGTAGTCTTGGACCTTATCTTATGCCTTCAGGTCAGCTTTGGGTCAACGATATTGATAATGAATTGAAGCTTAGCAAAGTACATTATATCTGGCACAAATAAGCACAGCTCATCAGTGGAGTTAGGCCCTGAAAAGAACATTTTCTTGGGATTATGCTGGTAGGGTCAAAGGGAAAAGTATGGGGAAGGTGTGTGCGACAGAAAAGAGGATCTACAATTCATATATCTTGCTAGAGTTGCAAGATGAATTCTAAAGGGAAGATTTTGAATTTCTGTGGAAAAAAAAGCACAAGATTTTATTTTGCCTCAGTCCAGCCACAACAGATTGGAACATAACCAGGAGTGTTAAATGGGATTGGTCATTGCAAGTACTTAGATCTACAAATTAGCTCCACAACTCTTACAGTAGTTGTTCCTTAAACCTAGTGTGTATGTGTGTGTGATTTCAAGAGTAGGATTCATTTTGCCTTAATGGAGCCATTAAAAATGAGGCATCTAATCTGAGTGGGTTGTTCATCCCCCTTTTATTATCACTGGAGCAAACCAGGTGTGTTTGCAAGGTGTCTTTTATACCATAGGTGTAATCACTTGCTCTCTCACAGAATACATTTCTTCAGGGCATTACAGAGAGATTCTAGACAACTTATATTAATGTTGCATGTTAGTAATTTCAAAGTTGGTGAGATAAAACCTCCTTGGTTGTCTTGAATTCCCACTCTAGGCAGACTTGCAAAACAGTTCAAGACCTGTTCCCAGCCTAAATCTTGCCATAACTCACATGGATTCTCCCATCAGTATCAGTGTCTTCTAGAGTAAACCTAGCAGCTGATCTGCTGCTAGGAATAATAAAACCAGGAACCAGGAATACAGCTAATGACTTTTTTCATCAGGACACCAATCCAGGAGAGAAGTTCAGCTTCTCCCTAGGTCAGTTGGGTTTGAGCCTTCATCTCCTGTCTCCTGAAATGTGTCTTCACCCCTAACCTGAGTGGGAAGGAGTGACACGCTCATTCTCCCATCCCAAAGCTCCTCTGCTTTATGTGAGCAACTTAAACTTTCTTTCTGTCTTTCACTGAGAAAGACAGAAAGCAAGTACCAAGTAAAAGAGGTTGATCTAAGGAACTCTTCTATTTATTATAATGTTTTACTATTACATGTTCCCGTGAGCAATTTAAACCGTGGGATTTAGAGTCAGATTGTTCTTTTTCATTTCGTTGTTTAAATGGGTCACATACAGTAGAAGAACTCCATTATGAGGGAACAAAAACAACACCTCACAAACCTCTAAAGCCCTGCTTAACGAATATAGTGCCTCAGGTAGTTAGAATAACAGGGTTCAAATTAATTAGACAGAGAAGGGAGTTGAACTCAGAACGTTAGTCTCTAGATGACTGCTCCAGCCCCTGGAATTTCTGGAAACCATGGGTGAGGAATAATAGCATTTGCTTCCACAGATGATTTTTAAAAGAACCCATTATAAAAACAGCTTTTTACCTAGTTTTTGGAGAGAAATCAGCACAGCAATGGGAGGAACGTGTGCCCAGAACTGGGGATCAGGGAGAAAGGGTGTGGAACTCATGTTTTGACTCTCATTTCTTAAAAAACTCCAGTTCAGCAGACCACATTGTTTTAGGTAGAACTCCTTACAGGATTATCCATTACTTACAAAGCTATTGCTTTGGCTATGTAGTAATACAGTCTAGTACATAATAATAGTCTATAGCAATAAATATGTATAAATAATTAATATATAGCATAAATTAAAGACTACAGGCTACAATGGTCTAAAGTGCAGTGCTCTTATTGACCTAATTTTAGGATTGCAGAATGCCAGGAAAACCTAGATAGAAATTTTGCATCAATTTATTTTGAATTTGATTTTAAGGTTGAAGTTTTACCCTAGAATCCACTACTGATTTCTGCCCAAACCCATTCAATCTGAACTTTGGGTATTTTGACTATATCTCATGTTATTACACTTTAGTCCATTGCAGTTCAGCTGTTCAATATTGATTATAATTTCTGTTGCCCTTAGAAAGGTTTGGGAGTAAAGTGTTTTGTAATAAATTATGGGAATTTTCCATATTTACTATTAAAGTACTGGCATTGCAACACTGGTTTTGTGTAAATCCAGGTGTTTTGGGTTTAATGCATCCTTTTATATACAGACCTATGTTATCATAATTTATTTAATGTGTTTTTAAAACAAACATGGTCACATAGTCTGTGGATCAATGAGCTTTTCTTGCATGAGAAGATTGATTTTCTGGAGGCCTAAGGCTCTAATATGACTACCTGCTTAGTTTAATTTGTTGTGAAGTGCTGGCACTCTTATCCCACTCTGCACTTGTGTAAGGCAGCCCCTTTGCAGAGGTGGCTGCATTATAGTATATGACAAAAGACTGAGAGAAGTTTAATATAAGTTAGAATCAAGTTAATACAAAATGACCCACAGAATTTCCACAGGGATGGAACCTTGTCTTTCAGCAGCTGATAGAATAATTCCTTATGAAATGATAACATTTGGGATACCGCAACTTCCAATAGAGCATAATATATTAAATGTCAATCAACATGAGTTTATGAAAATAGTTCTTGTCAAACCAACCAGATGTCTCTCTCTGATGGGATTACAAGCTGGGTTAATAAAGGTAAATAACACTGATATAATATACATAGATTTCTGTCAGGCATTCATCTGAGTACCCAGCAATCATTTCTTTAAGAAACTCTAATGACTAAAAATCAACACAGAACACATTGAGTTTATTAGAACTGACTAACTGTTAGCTCCCCACACATAAACAGGGAATCTTAACTGAACAAATATGGTTTTGTGATGCTTGGACTAGTGAGGAGAAGTTGGGCTGTTATATCTTTATATTGTGTGTGGTTGTGACAACATTAATATGCTCAGTTCTGTGGTTCACCATCTTATGTGGTTGCCTGCAAATTTGGGAGGGGAAGTGAGGAATCTGAAGGAGAAGTACAAGAATGGTTAGAGGATAAGAAAACAAGGATTGCAAATTCAATGAGTTCAATCTGTTTAGTTTATCAAAGGAAAGGTTAACAGATGACATAATCACAGTTTATAAGTATCTCCATGGAGAAAATACATTTGATAATTAAGGGTTCTTCAGTTCAACAGACAAAGACATAACAAAATGTGGTAGATGGATGCTGAAGCTGGAAAAATTCCAATTTAGAGGCATTAGTTTTATGAAGAGGATGATTAACCTCTGGAACAATTTAACAAGGATTAAAACTCTATCTCTGGAAATCTGTAACTCAGAACAGGATGTCTTTTAGAAAGAGTGGGTTAGATTAGCACAGTGGTTCCTCACAGTTTTATAATCTAAGAAATACTTGGATGACTTAGCTATTCAGTCTGCTTATGTTTAAATGGATATTTCCCATTTATATCTTCACTACTTTGTACTGACTCAAAAGTGGTAGCATGGCCCAAAACTCCTTTCTCAGATGAGAGTGTGTTTATATGCTGGTGCACTTTGTGGGCTGCCATAAAAATTAACTACTTTTTTAAAGTAGTTCTGAATGAAATACAGTCTCTGGCAGCAGCAGGCTGTACACAGCTGTAGCATGTGTGCCTGTCATGTCATACCCCTTGCAAACATTCAGATCCTGGCATGTATTTTCTTAACATAAATAGTTTAGAATACATGCTCACACTCTGAGAGAGAAAAAAATTGCTCATTCTACAGCAGCAGCCCTGACCAATGGGTGTTTAATGCTCTCCTTAGAGAAGCTGTCTCAGTAACACAACTCTGCTGGCTTGGACTATCATTTAACAGCTCTCAGAAGCAGCTCAATGGCCTGGTCACAGTCTGGACTAAAGCTGCCCAAAGATAGTACCAGACTGTGTGCCATGTGATGAGAGTATACAATCTCTGAGAAGGATGAGACTTAAGTGTGTATTTTAATCACAGAGACACAGAATCTGGTGTATGTCCAGTGGCTGAGGCAGTGGTGTTGCTTTGTTGGTGCTTCCCCTCTCTCGTGGCAGGGCTGTTGGCAGCTCTGACACAGGGGAGGGAAGGAAGAGGGCCCCATCCAGCCAACTGGCAGTGCTCATTCCCACAGCCTCCACCTGGATGCTCCAACCTGTGCTTTGTTAGCTATACCTCTACCATTCTTATTGCTGTCAAGTTGTTAAAGACAAAACATGTGTATTGTATTTTTTTGAGATTATTCCTGGTCTTTTGGCCATATTCTAATTTACATAATTGCATTTTCCATCTACATTCTTCCTTGAGTTTCAGTTGGTTTCAATATTTCTTCATATTTGTCTCCTAATAATACGTAACTACAACATGTAGAAAAAGCTCATTGATATTTAAAAAAAAAAAAAAAAAAAAAAAGGATTAGCCAGCATATGAATTATTAGGGTAACTGTGGTTTTTCCAGGACATAAATCAATCCACATTCTTCAGGATATAAATCATGCACTAAATGGCTGAGACTTAAAGGAGAAACTTCCCTCCTGAACATGTTGTTGCATAATTGCCTATTATGGAAGTTTTATGTCTTCCTCTGAAGCATCTGGTACTGGTACCATTAGTTTGATCTGGAATGATAATTCTTGTGTGCCTCTGTGGAGCATTCCTACGACACTGTAGCAGCTGCTTGATTCCATCTCGTACAGGGCAGCCAGATGTCCCATAGCTTTAAGGTTATCCCACTTTTCAGCATCTTATTCTGCTTCCTTTGCTTGCCTTAAGGAAGGTCAGGTAACCTTGTATTTGGACACGTCTAATGCCTTTCACATTTGGAAATAAAGCTACCCACAATGTGATTGCAGTGCAGAAGAAAACTCATCACAGCCAAGGAATTTTTAGAAATCTGGTACTCAGGAAAACACAGAGAAAAAGTTTTGCTCTCCAACTAATTCCATATTCTGTTTTATGTCTTTCTTACTAAAAGCAGAGGTATGTGTTGTAAATCACAATCATGGCAACAGTGATCACTATAATTAATTTTGTATAATGTTTTCCATCCTGGACCTTTGTTTTCAGTAGTTCATAAATTTTTAAATCTTTTATTTATTGATTTTGATCAAGGGAAGGAAATGAAAAAAAAAAAAAAAAACCCAAGGAAAACAACCTACATTTTTTTCTCTGTTACTAAACAATTTTGGTCACTGTTTTCAAATGCTGCTCAAATAGTTGTGGGTAAACAGCTACCACTGAGATTGTTGTAGCCATTTGGAAGCAGATTTTTATTTTTTGAAACTTGGAGCACATGCTAGAAATTCTGAGCAGAGGACAAGTGTGATAAGTGAAGAAGAATTGCACATATTATTTGTGATGTCTGTCCTGGTTAGCCTAGGATGAGTGGGTGACCTGGAGTCATCCTGAGAAATTGTCCAAAGGTTTAACCAAGGTGTTTAAACTTTAGTTCCAATGAATGGGCTATCATCTTATACCTTATTTAACTGTTTCTAGACATAAACAAGGTGGACAGACTGAAGGTGGGGTCCAAAACAGCAGAAGATGTTTACTTCTGAACTAAATTTTTAAAATTCTTTACAGTTAGTGGTGATATAATCAATACGGTCATTGAAATTCTTTCTAATGTAGGTATGTGAAAGGTATTTTATGAATTATTTCCTAAAAATACCCATCTTTGTTGGCTGAAGGGAGGGAGATTGGAATTAAGAGCTTTGATGTCTACATTAGGATGCCCAATGTTTTGAGATATGCTCCAACCATACTTATTTTAATCCACATTTCTTTTTTCTTCTTCTTCATAAGATTTCTTGGTTAACATTTCTACAGAGTTTGGTTAATGGTCTACTCTTTTTTTTTAACTGGAGTTTCTTATGACAGTGATTAATCCAAGTAGGATACATTTACCTGTTTTTCTTTTCCCTATGCTTTATCTTATTCATCATTTAGGACACTATGTACAGTGGCCATGAAAATTTATATGTGTTGAGTGTTGCATTTAAAGTTGGTATTTTAAATAGGGGAAAAAGCTTTAAATAGGCTAAGACTGTTCATACACCTCAGCATTGGGGCAGTGAAAGAATAAGCTGCCATATTCCTTCCTTCCCATTTAAAAATAGTCCAGCATAAAAAATTGCAGGTCATGTTGCTGATCCAGGCCACTGTGTCACCTCAGCCCAGGTCATGGACAGCTATTCCAGCTGTGCTGAGGGTGTGCAGCAGGTACCAGCTAGTTAAACCAGCACTGCCTCAGAGAAAAATGTCAAAAATTATCTGAAAAAGGAAGTAGGCAGTAAAATAAGAAAATATGCTGATGGCACAAAGTTATTCAGACCTGTAGGGCAAGGGCAGACTGTGAAGTATTTCAAAGACTGAGTGACTGGGCAATAAAATGATAGATGAAATGCAATGTAGATATATGTAAAGTGATGCACATAAGGAGCATCAGTCCCAGCTCTACTCATAAAATGGTCTCTGGGGTGTATTAGGACTTAAAAGGTCCACAAAAGGGCAACAAGGATATTTCCTTTTTTTCCAGAAATGTTTTCTGCTTGAACAGCAGCTTCATAGGCTGGCGATCCTCAGCCTTGAAAAGAAACTGAGGGATGGTTTGGTGGAGCTCAGTATAGTTATGGGTGACATGAAGATTATGAGTGCATTTTCTTTGCCAAAAATGAGAACTGAGGCTGTCATGTTCAGACATAAGGGGCAGGTTCAGAACTAACTGAAGGGGATGGTTCTCCATATGACGAGTGATGGACCTGTGGGAGAGCTTGCTGGAGGACACAGTGCATAAAATTTGCATGATATCAATGGGCAGCTGGACAAATACAAGAATTGCCCTCTGGAGATGACTAAATAGGAAAATCTCATTAAGATAAGAAATCCTTGAGCTGAAAATAGTAGCAGTCTGAATATGCAAAGGACGGCCTATTCTGGCTCCTCCCTTGGATTTTTACCTGTGGATACTGGTGGTCACAAGGTATTCAGCAAGTAGAGTGTTGGCCTAAGTCAGAACAGCTGGCATTGCATCCATCTAACTATGGCCTTGTGAGTAGGAATTTTCCCTTTTGCTGTGTTTTGCAGTAGTCACTCTGCTGGCTGTCATACAAATATGGAGTCAAGAGATAGTCCTTATCCCAAAACTTTTATCTTAATGGCAAGATATAACCTGTAGGGGTACATGGGAACAAGCCTAACCAAGAAACCACTTCAGCAGGTTTTTCCACTTTTCCATGGATGAATGTGTGAACAGGAGCCAGAAGATAAATAGGTGTCAGTAGTTGTGTTTTGCTGAAGAGTTCTTAATGAATTTATTATTTCTAAGATTTTTACTTAATTCTTAAACATCCCTATGAGAAATCTCATGCTTCAAAAAGTTTGTAGATAAGGTTGGGATGAGATGAAAAAGCATTCTAATGGAAGGCAAATATGTGTGCTTTTATGAGATACTCCACCTCCAATACCCAGTAAGACTCTCTCTGTATTATTCTCAGAAACACTGTATTCTAGAAGGAAGAAACTGTGAAAATTATTTAAAAACCAATGATGCTAGACTAAAAGATTTCTAGGTAGATCAATGTACTTGATGTAGAGTATGCCATATGTAATGTCATACAATTAACAAGGAATGCAAAAATGTGCTAATGCTCCTGTATGACTGTAGGAATGTCTGTGTGAGTTGATCTGTTTGCATATATTTAGGTATTATTTTTATACTGACAAAGAATGCATATGGGTGAGCACTCATGTCTTCCTACATATGGCTGAGCTATACTGTTTTTTGTTTTCCTTTCTTTCTCTAAAATTTAATTTACCTTCTGCTTCCTTAATACAAGTTGTTTTTTTTTCTTTTTAAGCAAAGAAAAAAAAAAGGCAAAAAATCTTTTCTTCTTTTAAAGTCATTTAGGATTTTCTTTCCAGGACACTATGGGAAAAATAGTCGGCCATGTAATTTCATGCAACTTAAAACCCCCAATATCAAAATAAACTTGAAAGAAAACTGAATGGGGAAGGAAAACAGTACTGCAACTTTTGTCCTCTGATCAGCATTTTTGCTGTTCAAGACTTCCTGAGTGTAAAATAGCTCAGCCACCCATGCAGTTAAGTCAGAGGGCAGAAAATTTTTATATTACTCAGATTTCCTCAAGGGGATGACCACGCTGTGACCTCTTTGCATTCTGCAAAGCTCTGTGGCTCAGAGACGTTATGATGCTTCTATTTTAAAGAGTTTCTCCAGTGAACATTTAGGCTTTCCTCTGTGACACTTTTCAACTTGAGGTGGGTAAAAGTGTCTTGCCAGATCTGGCAAGCTAAGGTCAGTCCTGGACTCCCAGCATTAACATTTCATTAGCTGCAATAGTCTGTGTTGCTGTCCAAACTGTGCCTTTCTTATGCAGCTTGACGCACTTGAGCAGCCCCACTCATTTCAAGCTCTGATGTAAATGAATAACTCTACTTACAGAGTCATCCCATCTGTTTTTTTTCTTGTACAAGCCTGGTAAGCCTTTTTTAATTAATCTAAAAAAAAAAAAAAATCCTTTAAGGCTTGTAAAACGGCAACATGTTCCTGTTAGGGAAAAAAAAAAAAAGAGAGAAAAAAAGATAGCTCCATAGCCAGATATAGGCTTCAGATTTATTAAACAAAACCCAAAACAACAAAACAAGCAATGAGGTACATGAGCTAACTTACCTGAAATTTATTCTCGTTTCCAGGACTGAAGATTAAAGCATCCTAGAACTGAAGTAATTAAACAAATGTAAATGTGAATTTCAAGTTGATATTTCCTTGTGACAAGTGCTGTAAGTTAAAATGAACAATTTTTCAGTATTGTCCTGATGTACTTCATTCTGTTGCCTTCTATTTTCATGGGTTTGTTACTTAACAAACATAGTTATACACATTAAAAAGAGCATTTTGAAATCTACAGCAGATTTTTCTTATAATCATGTGTATCCAAACTGTGAGTAGCAGAAGAAACTATTCCTATAGCCTAAGAAGCAGGACAATTAATACAAGTTTTGCAACTTGATGCCATATATTAAAGTGATGACGGAGCAGTTTATGAGGAAATTGAGTAGGTACTGTACACAGTATATGAATAAATTGAGAAATATTTGATCAACCAGCTCATTGTGACACTTCTTCCTGCTTTGCATGGCTGCAATACTGCTGATTGCATTGTAGCTTGGCAGAAGGAGCTGGTAAGGAAAACAAGAAACACTTAATACATGTAGAAAAATAAGTGAGACAGGAGGAGTAAGAAGTAACCTGAGTATTTCCCATAACTTGCATGCCCCACAAGCTGTGGTCAGTGTGCCCCACTGTGTGCCCCACTGTTTTTCCTACACTCTAAAGAGCATGGAGCAAGCTGGGAGGCAGGGTGAGACCACGCATTTCATTCACAGATCTTGTACAGGCTGCAAATGCACCTTCTTCTGACTTCCCTGCCAACCTCAGTTCTGGGCTTTGTGGACCTGGTGGTGCACAAACATAGAGAGGCAACAGTGCAAATATCATTAAAGCAAAGGAAGAAATTTCACCATCCCATACTCTGAAACTGTGGGATCCTTCCATATTATTATTGGCTATTTGTTGTAAAATGTAAGAGCTAAGTACAATCACTAGCATTTCTTAGACATGTTACAGATTTTAAATAAAAAATAAAGGAAATCTAAATCCTACCATTGAGCATCTCACCAAAACACAGACAAGACATTTAAGAGTAATTATTAAGAGACATTTAAGAGTAATTATTCAATAACATTGGTAAAATGGTTCCTTTGTCACATAAAACACCATTTGCCCATATAAAGACATCTAGTTTGATTTTGTGCAATTCAGAATATGCTGGACACCAGTGCAGGTATGGTACAGGACCTAGGACAGACCCACAGCTTTCTGGATAGGCCTTTGGAGGCCACACAAGATACTGGGCATTTCCAACCTCATCCTACTGATTCCGTTTCACGTATCTTCCAAAGGCTCATAATCTGGTCTCCTACCACTGTCAGTCATCTCTGTTGTTCCAGCTGACTTAGTAGAGATGAATTTTCCCTTTTCATTACAGGAACTTAGATGATTAAGTAGAATAGTCCCTGACATGGTAAAAGGTAGGAGATGTCGATCTTGCTCCCTGTGCTAGAATATTGTTCAAACAGTGTTGCCAAATCTGTATATGAGTTTGTCACTATGCAGTACAGCTCAGCCATCATTCATCCCATCAGACCATGGTTATACCACTGCTCTGACTACCTGAACAGACAAGGAGCAGGCACAGCTTCTGCTCTGCTTGTGGCTCTCACAGGTAACTGCAAACCTGGAAAGTGGAGAGGATCTGGTCCTGACACTGTCCTTCTGGGGCTGTCCAAAACTAGTTAAACCAGGTTTCTAAAGCTAAACTTCAAAACTGGTTGATTATTTTATTTTGGTACTTACACGGGCATGGGGTTTCAGGTTAAACAAATGCAGACATGCCTCAGTTTATTGCCAATAAACATGACTAAAAAATACCTGGTGACTTAAGAAAGAGAAGACAACAGTTTGAAGAGAATGTATTTTCCAGTCAGCTTTCATGGTGAAGCAGAGAAAGAAAACGTTACCCAACGTTTCTGGAGAAGAGAATCACAGATTCTGCTGAATTTTCTTGTCAATGATTCTGTTAAATCAATCTATGACTGATTGAATTATCCATTGCAAATAGGGTTTGTTGCTAATTTGGCCGTTTTGCAGTTCATGAATCATTCTGGAAACTATCCTGATTTCTACAAACACATTTGTTATTTGTTAGTATTCACTGAACAGTTTTATATTAACAGATTTCAGCCTATTTTTTTGTTCTCAAGTAGTTTAATCTATTCACTATTTGAAGTGTTTGACTGGTCAACCAAATCACACACTATTGTCTGTACTTCCTGATTAGGTAACTGAGACTTATAAATACAAATATAATGAATAGCAAATTATGAATAGCAAATACGATATAACAAACATTGGATCATCTGAAATTTCATATTAGAAATACATAATTAATGTAATGTTTAGGACTTAAACATTTCCCTGAATACCTGGTAGCTTCCAGAAGATCCTGAAACTATGAGTAATACCTGTCAGAAATATCAGCAATTATGCTGTCAATTTTATTAGCATAACATACAAAAATCAGGATTTCCATGGGTAAAGAAATGTTGAGCATAATGGCAAGAGTTCATTTATCTGCATTTATGAATGTACAGATGTGATTCTACTACTATTTTCCACCAATAATCTAAATATATTGTTAAACTAAGAGTGCATGAACTTAGCACATGGCACTTTTCAACCAATAGCAGGACGTGACTTCTTGGTATATACCAAAATGGAATAGAGGAAATGAGCAGGGACAGGGTATGTGCTTTAAATTGAGATTTGATGAGGCAGAAGAAAACAGTTCCAGATTTAAGGAGCTTCATCAAACATTTTCAACTAACAACCTGTTTTAACATTGTTTTTAAATCCTTGGTTTCTTTTTGACTTATGTTTTTTAATGTTTTGTTTATTTTTAATTAAAATATGAATATTGTCTGAATTACTGATTATTTCTTTTGTCTTTAGACATGAAGTTGTCACATATTTATGAATACACTCTGGCACAGTGAGATTTAATAACTAACTGATTATTAATGCTACCAGTATTTGTTTTGAAGGAGAAAATTCAAAGAAAAACAAGTGATAGTTAGTTATCTAACAATCCTTCATGGTTTAGATACAGAATGTCAATGTACTTAGTGCAGTGACCCAGTGGCCAGGAGGATGTTTTGGCTGGAAAAGGAAACAGCAATGGATAACTTCAGCAAGTTCAGTCTCCT
Organism: Dicaeum eximium; assembly: GCA_013396995.1. Lineage (NCBI taxonomy): Eukaryota > Metazoa > Chordata > Aves > Passeriformes > Dicaeidae > Dicaeum > Dicaeum eximium. The sequence continues at coordinate 1,333,838 of VWZP01006907.1, forward strand.
CGCTTGGGATCCCCAGGAGGTGAGTCAAAGGGTCTGTCTCTGCTAAATATAACTAAATGTTGTGTATGTAATACAGATATAAGCAAAACTGCAGTCTGCTCTTTCAATCCCTCATCCAATGTTTGGGTTCTCTTTTGCTTTGGTCAGATCCAATCTTGTGCGCGTGTAAAAATATTTTCTCTAATTATATGAAAGGAAGGCTTTGAGACGAACTAAATATACAAACATTTTGAAAAACTCCTATACACAAATATGAAGTACAGTACTGCTGTCATGATCTGTTGATTATTTTAAGGCTACCAGTTAAAAGCATTGTATAAGATCAAAGTTGCATGGCTGTTAACCCTTTTGGCATGACCCCTTAGCCAAATGCCAGAAGCCTTGCTTCTGTTACAAGGACAAAGAGAAGGAAAACTTCTTGGATGTATTCTTTGGTCCATCTTCATTTTGAAAGATGGTTTACCACAGGGGTACCACAGGGGTCTTTCCTGGAGCTCTCTAGCTATAAACTGCCACTCTCCTCATAAAAAATTCCTCAGCCTTTCTTTCTACCAATTCCCATAACAAAACAATATTTCCTTAATTTCATTTGGCCACACCCATGACACCTTCTCTCACTTTGATGGCTTTGTATTCACATTTTCTGCTGAAATACCTGTCCAAAACTTGCCATGCCAGCCTTATGTTACAACCAGTCAGCTTCTGAGGCCACAGGTAGCAACTTTTGATCAAGTCTTGTTGTTTCTAGGTGTCTCACTAAATGTAGTTTAATTACTTCTTTCCTTGAGGCTGAAGGATGGGTGTTTAACATGACCATGGCTAAACCAGTTCAATAATTGTCTGGAGACCAAACTCAAGTCACTTAAGAGCAGTCACTATTTTTTTTTCTGGGAAAGCAATATTATTATTTCCTGGCCTTGCCATATGGATTGCATAGGAGTAGGACACATAGCCAATTAACTGAGACAAAGGTTTAACTTAAAGCAATAAGGAGAGTGCATTTAGTGCACTTTGGAGCCATGGTTATCATTACTGAATTATAAATATTAATAACAGTTAAACACATTGTCAATGGTGCAGCCATTAAACATCTGCTGCCTCTCTTACATGGTGCTTTTTAGCTGGATTGAAATCTCTACTTTGGGGCAGGTGGAAGTACACTGATATTTGTGACTTAATGTAATCCAGAGTTCTGGTGTCTTATGATGGCATTTTGACTACAAAATGGGTAGCATCATCCATATACTCTTCAGGAGTACCTGTTTTTCAGGCACAAGGGCTGTGCCAACAGGATTTGGGCACCAAACTCCCTCTGCAGAAATGCAGCACTTATCTCCCCCTCATCTATGCATTGTGGTACCATGAGGAATAGTATCTGTGCCTCAGAGTGGCCCACAAATGAAAAAAATGAAAACAAAAATGTTTTCCTTTAATGAAAACAATAATCTGACTTTTTTATCTAATAACATTTTGGAGGACGTGCTTGTCTTCTCTCAAAATCTGATCTTCTTGATATCAACCAAAATGTCCTGAGCAAAAATTGTCAACTACAGATTATTCTGAGAGGAATAATGAATTTATAATCTTTCTTTCAGGTGTGAAGACTACAAACATTTTCTTTAATCTCTGAACACATAAATGAACATAAAACTGTGCATAATGCTTAGGAAGTGGAACAGCAAGAAAGAAACTCTGACAGATTTTATTTTTATAAGGGTTTCATTTGGTGCTTTTAACACAGGTAAATGTACCTTAACAATATGCCAGAAAAAGAAATAAAATAATTTCAGCTGCCAGATATTTTCCCCAGAATTACTTTGTTCCAAATCTAAGGCCTAGCAGGGAAGAAGTGATTAACTCCCAAGGCCATTTAAGCATCAAACGACTTCTGGCGATAAAAAAACCCTCTTAGAAGGAACATTCTCAAAAGAACACCTCATTCTGAAAGCAGATTTAATCAGAATTTTGTTGAAGTGGTAAGAGAGAAAACTGGGAAAGCAAGGAGTAAGGTATCTGCAGTCCTCCAAATTTCATAGGAGGCAGAGAACAAACCAGGCTCCAGGTCATAGCCAGGAAATTATGTGAACATATATTGTGGTGAATTGATTTCAAATCCAGAAAGAGCAGTCTATTCTGTTGGTCAAGTGAAAAATTAAGAGATAGTTTTATCTAAAAGGGAGAGACTATCTTATAGTGAATTCTTAAATTCAGAGGATGAAGTCTTGATAAGACCAAAGCCCCGGAAATGTAGCTAGAGATGAAACATTTTTAATATCCAGTGGAAGCAGCTACTATAATAACTACCAATTATCAGAATCCAAAACCTTTATTAAGAAAATAATCAAGTGACAATGCAATATTTTTATACTAAGGACTCAAGGAAGTTTTATTGAGTTGAATTTGAATGCAGGCATGTTTTGGATTCAGCTTTGAATTTCACTGTAAGTCAATTCTACTACAAGCACGACATTTTTAGTGAATCACCAAGGACTTTTGGAGGTAAAGATATTTATATGTTTCTAATATCTTAATTCTTGATTTACATCGAAATCTTATTTGTTAGTTCCCGTGTATATTCAACAAAAAAGAAGAGTAACATTCAATATGCAATATTCATTCAGAGTGTAATTGAATCAATGGCATTAAATGTACAGATGAATTTAGCCACTATAAGATTATGGATAAAAACATATTTAGCAGAAGCAAGAAAGTGACAATTTAACATATTAAAGGGCAAGCAGCAATTTTTCATAAGTAAAACAGGGACAAGAACAGATCCCAGCAGAAGCAGAAAGTGGAGATTGTTAAGAGAACTGTCTGGTTAAACGAGACATCACTACACAACAACACCGTACGTTACCAACGTAGAACTCATTTGAAGGTGTCACAGTGTAAATGTCAGGTCTAAAAAGAATTTTGTATAATCTGGAAATTCATTGCAGTGATGTTAAGCAATTTTACAATAAATTGTGAGTGGTATATGACCCATAGAAGGGTAAGTGCTCACCATACCTCAGTGGAGGTAAATGCCCCGAGAATATTAGCTTAGACTTTGATTGTTTCATAATATTTTGGTTGCTTCCTGCAGTCATTTCTGTTTAGAACACAGGAGACTGAGACAACTCAACTTGAATGAATCTTTCCTTTGCAGTGAATTTCTAATTAAAAAAAAAAAAAGAAAAAGAAAAAAAGAAAGATGAATGGAGGATTCTGACTCCAATTTCCCAAACCATTCTTGATATTCAGGTAAACTAAGCAACTGTTTAACACCCAGTATGATTTACAGTTCACATTAAATGCTTCTTTGTACAGTATTTTGTAGGTGCCAACATTTGAAAGCCAAACCCAGCAATGTTTTTGGCTAGAAAATAAGAACATACTTCTGTATGTATTGGTTTGGTGAGTTTTTGGCAGGATGGGATGGTGAACTGCTCCTGTGAGCAGACACCCAGGAGGCGTGTTACAAACTGCTTGCTGACCTTTCTTTGTCTTGAACTAGAAATTCTTGCACCATGAGTATCAAGTGGAAAGTTAAAAAAAAAGGAACCACACTCTCACTGTGTTGATAAGAAGCATTACCCTGTGATACTTGCTAAAGGATTTAGTGCCACTAAATTCAGTCTAAAACTAGCTTGAGGATAATCTGATAAAGTTAAATTCACTCAATTTATAAACATTTGCATGTTATTTATTCATATCGTTTACATGTGTTTGCCCTGATAACACAAGCCTATGTGAAACAGCTGTCAGCAGCCACCAGAATTTGCTTGTTCACTGCTTTTTGCTGGAAGCCAAAAACAACTGCCCAGGCCCCATGAATACATGCAGTTCATTTATCCCAATTAGAAACTAATTTCAGGCAAGTGCCACTAACCAAGAACAATGTGAAACAGAACAAGAGAAATTATCTACAGCAGCGCAGTAAAAGAAGAAAGAAATAACAAATGAATATTGAGACAATCCATAGAAAGTGATGCTTTTTACTTCGCAAGTTAGGGATAATGTGTTTTTCTGGTACTGTGGTTTATTATCTGTGCAGACACATCAGGCTCATATTTTGAATTGAGTTGGAGTGTTGTTTCTGTGTTTGCAAAACTCATGTGGGAGTCTTGCATGAAAATGCTTTCTCCTCTACCTGCATTCATGAATACTATGGGAATAGCCCTGCTCACAGCCTGCTGTCACGCTGACCTCCTGCACTTGGCCAGCAAATCTAAGTCCTAAAACACCTCAGAGTTTAGGAATCCCCTTATGTTTCTTTCCAGTTTGGGCTGGGATTCTAGGAGTCTCTTCCTCAATGGATGGCTGGTTCTTACCACTAAGCTAAACCCGAGTGCCTAGACACACCTGATCCAGAGTTTGACCAACAGTGATTTACCTTTTATTGCTTCTTTTTTGTGCTGATCATAAGTTGTGATATATATTGAGAAGGCCAAGATCATCCAGCCTCTTATGCAGACATGTAAACTAAGTGAATGACAAAGCACAAATTTGACAGCTACCACCATTCTATCAACATGCAAACTTCCCTGTCAGGTTAGGAGGAATTCTATGTATTTTTCCTTGTCTTTTTTTTTTTTAATTGTTTACAATTTTGCATAAAATGTTAGCAGTGGCAGTGTAGAATTATGGTACATCAGGGAAAAACAGAGCAAAAGAGTTAAGAGAAGGCTGAAAAAGGAGGACTTGCCCCTGGTCACAGAGGGTTGTAGATTGGCTAGGCAGACTAAACACCCCTAAATCCATGGGCCTTGATGGGATGCACCCACAGGTACTGAAGGGGCTGGTAGATGCTGTTGATCTGCTGCTCTCCATTATCTTTGAAAAATCATGGAGAAATCTTAACAATTCTGTGATTCTGTGACTTCATTACACATAATTTTAAAAATACCTATAAACATCCATTAATTGGTTCTAATTGAAATGTGTCACATTTTCAGGAACACAGTGTCGCTCATGTGTGTTGAAATAAAACAATTTGGCACTTTAAATTTCATTACAGCACACACTCTAATGCAGCATATAAGTCATTCAGGGCATAAATTATAGTAACAGTACTTTTATAAATATTAAAATATGTAGCAAAGGATATTGAAAATATTACCAGTGCCCAAGCTTGTATACTATTTGACTTATTCTATAAATGAAACTGTTTTTTCGTCAGCCATTTCACTATAGGATAAGCAAGAGATTCTAATCTGGAAAAGATACTGAAGTATAATGAATGTAAGTGCAATTTCTGATTCTTTTTCTGATTTGAAAAGAAAAACAACCAGGATCTAAAAAACCCATTAAAGTTGGACTTCCAAATCTTGATCAAGTTCAATGGTAAGTGTACAAATCCTATTAGAAATAGAAGTTATCTTGGTCAAAACCAAACAAAATGAAAATAAATTTCCAGTAGCTTTTCAGTGCAAAACCTTGAGACAAATAATATTATAGCAGGCAAGGTAGCTACCACTAGACAATAAAAAAAAAGGAGATTAAAGTATTCATGAGACCTTCAAATGGGTGTCCTGCTTCACAAGCATAGTTTGAATTTCAAATAATATGGACTAAGTAGATGCTACAGATCACTGCACTTGCCTGTCAGTGTTACATGTGATGCTTAGCAATTAGTTCTAGGACTTAAATTTGCAGGAAGGGAAAATTATGTGCAATAAAACTTAGAAATTCTGAATTTGACATTGATGGCATGAGTGAAATGAATGAGTGAAAATTAAGTTTTGTCCATGTGTCTTCCTTCCTTCCTTCCTTCCTTCCTTCCTTCCTTCCTTTCTTCTTTTTCTTTCTTTCTTTCTTTCTTTCTTTNCTAGGACTTAAATTTGCAGGAAGGGAAAATTATGTGCAATAAAACTTAGAAATTCTGAATTTGACATTGATGGCATGAGTGAAATGAATGAGTGAAAATTAAGTTTTGTCCATGTGTCTTCCTTCCTTCCTTTTCGTTACTTCTCTCTCTTTCCCGCAGTATGCTTTACAAGCTTTTAGGGTAAGACAACTGGAAAGTGAAGTTAAACGCTTCTGACACTGTAAGTATGCAATATATCAGCTTTATACGGCATTTGATAAATTTGCTTGGTTATTTTAAAATATACTTTATGTCTTGGAAATAGGTACCTCAGATACTCATTAGGTGCAGAACTGGGTTGAAATGAGTTCTGCAATGTCATTTTTGTGTTATATAATTATTCATATATAATGAATGATGTGTATTTTCAAAACAATTATGTAGCTCTCTACTGACACAGAAATTACAGATGCCTGTGTTAAATATGCTTTTTAAAAATTATACATGAGGCTTATCCAAAAATCTTGAGCAGTGTCAGAATTAGACTCAAACAAAACTTTGTAGTTTTATTATAGCCTCTCATTGCAAATGATAAATTCTGTTTCCTAGTTTAGACACAGGATACTAAGGTAAAGATAAAACGTTTTTGTTACTTGGTTGGCTGTTGTAAAGGAATTGGAAAAAGAGAAGAATTGAAACTTATTGAAAATTAAAAGGTCCAAACTTATTGAAATTGAAAGGTACAAGCCGCAGAAACACATTATTATGTTATTCCCAAGGTCAGGAATTAGCATTTCCACTGTTCCCTTATACTTCCTTCAGTGTACTCTAGCCATCAAATCCTGGCTCGGTAACTCCAGACTTCAGGATTTTATAGTTGTTGGTTTTGGTGTGTTTTGTTTGGGGGTTTTTTTTGTTTTGTTTTGTTTTTTTTAAATGCTTTGGACATCATAAATCCTAAAATATACTTTGATTTTCAGTGCTAATATTTTGGAGGAGGGAGTGCATGTTCCATGAAATTGCACCAGTGCCTTTATTAATTACCTCTTGTTTACACATCAAGGTCACTTTGGAGACTGATTTCCTTTACTTAAAAAAGTGTAACATAGGCAGTGTTGATTGTTCAGATATTATTGGCTTCTAAGTTCAATTTCAGATGCATTCTTACATGACTGAGCACTGTACTCCAAGCCTCTGCTCTTGTCATGGTGAGTTTATGAACATTTTGCAGTGAGATTTCTGTTAACCCTGAGGCTGTCAAGCAAGATAAAACAGCACCTGATCACCACTGAACATTTGCCTACTTATAAAGAACAAAAGAAGAAACAACAACAACAACAACAAAAAAGAAAATAATTAACAACTACTTCGTTCCCACACAGCACAAACTAGATGTCAACTGATCAGTTCTTTATGCTTTCATATGCTTTTAAAATGATCTTTTTTCAACAGCTATCCCCATCAGAACATGTTCTACAGTTGTAAATCAGTGCCAGTGAATTAAATTTTGCTCAGGGCATTGTCTACAATTGCAATATGGCTATTAGTGCAGGGAAAATAAACAAGGAAAAAATGCTTAACATGACACAACCTCTGACTTTTAAACTGATTGAGTATAAATGAATGTCAAGTAAATGACAGCCCCAGGATCCGTCCAACACAAAGTTGTTTGAAAAAGCATTTCAACAATGGCTTAGAACATGTTACTCTTTCATTCAGTTGCCTGTGCTTCCAAGGGACGGAAACATAGCTTCAGCCAAAAAAAAAAAGGGAAAAGAAACACACCACTTCAAGTAAAATATTCCATAAAAGAGAATTTCTATTTCAGAGGGTCAGGTTAAAGACAGTGATTAACAGAAGAGAACGTCTGACTGAAGGAAAGGAAGACTTCTTTCTAAAAAAGCAATTGCTGAAGACGAGAAGCATGAAAAGCCCATTGCCATGGTGCTGGATGTGTTGTTGTTTCTTTTTGACCTCACCTTGTCCAGTCAAGATGACTAAAAGCTTTACTTTGTTATTTACTAGCTTTTAAGCATATGGTTTTTGACAGTCTTCATTATTCTTTAATAAGTTTCTTTTGTAGTGGAGCTCACCCTTTAGGAACTCAGTTCAGGAATTGAATTGAATGTTACATCTAGAGCAGGTTCATTTTAATTTATTTAAATATGTAAAGACATTCTGTTTTGTTTGTGGGTTTTTTTTAATACCCGTGGGCTTGCAGGCAGAGAGGTATATAGCCTTATCTCTGAGTGAAAATTCAGCTCTCAGTTCCCTGCAAACTTTTCCTTGTTCAAATTAGGGCATCTCAATGCAAGAGCTTGTTAAAGTTTCATGTTATAAGGGATGGGTTTGCCTTGGCAGATTAATTTAACAGCAGGAAAATCTACTTCTGTTTTTCTTAATGCCAAGTTTTAAAGCCTGCTTACTTTGTGGGTGGTGTGATTCAAGAGGAAGCAGGGTAGCCACAGGCATGGGATCAGAGCTTCGTCCTTATGCACATGAGTGGGTGTGTGGGTGTGAGAGAAAAGAAGGTTTCTGTGAGGTTTCTATCCTTCCTCCTTGCACTCAAATCACTCCCTGGGCATCCTGGGGTGCTGTGCACGTTTGTGACCAAACACACTGGGCCAGTGGGCTTCCCCTCCATTTCTCCTGGGCTGGGAAGCCAAAAAACTTGCAAACAGGCTCCTGGGCTTGAACCAAGAGGAGACAGAGGAGAGCAGGCAGGAGCCTTCCAGTCCTGAGGAGGCTGCACAAAGCCCTGAGCAAATTCCCCTGTGCCACACCATGGCTGCAGGGTGGGACCAGGGCTCACCCAGCCAGGTCTGCACTTGCAGGGGAACAGCTGCACAAAGACCCATGGGACACAGGGTTTCCCAAAGGGACAATATCACAGCCACCCCACACAGTGCAGGCCTTTTCCCATGCACACCTACTTGGAAAGAGCTGTCAAATTTAAATGAGCCCTTTTGTATGTGCTGGGGCTAATGGTTGATGTAATAAAACTCAACAGCGTTTACAACATGAGCTGTGTGGAACCACAGAGCGAGAGTTTGTGAGCTTCTCCCTGCTTGGTTTTCATATAGGTGTAATGATCAAAAGAGGCAAGTTAATAACAAGCCAGGTAGTGACACAAACAAACAAACTTCATACACACCAAAAGGAACCACAGCACCTTCACCCAGCACGGGCAAAATCAGCTTTCCTTTGGGCCTGGATGTTGCAGTTTTGACTAGTGGTGTGGGCTTGGTCCAGGTGTATACTCAGGCAGCACTTTAAAGTTGCTCCAGGTCCAGCTGACATATCTGGATGAAATTTTAAATTAGCTCTAGTGTTTTACTGAGCAGAATCCACTCAGGGTCCCTGTGCTACTGCCACTGTAGGTGCTGTGCTAGCTGTCCCCAGCCTGGCCAGTCCAATGGCACCAGGCATGCCTCACGTCGTGTTGCAGCATGGAAACTCTCTGAGATATTCCTTTATACCATAATAATTTACTTTTACCTCTCCTAAGACTATTAGGGGCAAACACTAGGTAGAGTTTTGGTTTGGCTGGTTTAACAGTTTAATCCTATTTGGCAATTCTGACCACTATCAAATTTGAAATCACAAACCTGCACATTGACATTTTTACCCATGGCACTCAGGAAGAGGACAGAGATTCTTTTCTAGCTCTAAAGACCCAGAGACAGTGAGAAATAGGGCCCAGTGATCTTTGATGTCTAGTAGGCTGTTTACTGTAAGGAGAAGCTATATTACTCCATTGACTGCTTTGCTAAGAGAAAAAGTCAGAATACAGCCTTCACTGTTCAGCTTAGGTCACAATTTTCTGTTTTTTGTCAAAGCAGGATGAGATGGAACATCTGAGAGTAAAACTTGTCTTCTAGTTGCCTTTGCACACCTCTGACAACATAGATATCTTACTTTTGCACTCACTTCTCTCTAATTTGTTTTCCCAAGAAGTAGTCTCTTTCTAAAAATATTGATACAGGAGCATGAGGAGGACAGCAGAGAACCCATTGAGTGCCAGCTTCTCCACTAGCCTGCACTGTGAGCTGTTTTGCTGCTCACAAGCTGATGTTTTTCTCACCTCTTCCATCTTCTTCTACTTGTCCTAACTCCAGCCCCTGCACCTGCTGCTGCAGGATATTGCCATCTATAGCTTTCCAACACTTCATATGCTGATGAATAGTTGGCTTCTGGTTGCTCCAATAAAAGTCCCCAACTGCTGCTGAATTCACTCTCCAAGTCCAGAACAGAAGGGACCTTTATTTACCTTAATGGGCTCTGAGGATTAACACTGCAGACAGTCAGGTGCCTGGTCTCCTCATACTGATTTCTGTCCTTGGTTTCATGACCTCTGGTTGGCAAAGAATTTATGCTCAAGGTGCTTGGATCTGTAAAGTATGATGTTCTTGGCTAACTGCAATATTAGGAAATTCCATGGGAAAATAAACTATCCTGTCTCTTATATAGATATCACTTAAATTTTTTTTTCAATAGAAACCCATAGAGACAGAGTAAAATGGACAGAATTTAGAGCAACAGAGCCTTCCATAGCAAAATGCTTAGAAATTAATGGTAAATAAGTAAAAATTAAATAAATTAAATTTTAAATCCACCAAGAACACGCTATCTTTTTCAAACACTGTCCACAGCTTAATTGCTGTTAAGTCTTTTTGTTTGTTTGTTTGTTTTGTTGGTTTTTTTTTGTTGAATTTGCAGGTTGCTGTGCTAATACTACACAGCATTCTTTTAAGGCTTAAACACATACATTTAAAAGCTGATAACATTTTTCCATTAGAAGAGCTTAAGTTCTTTTATGATATGTTCAGGGATCAAGTTTCACAAATTCAGTATTCAAGCCAACTAAAGTCAGATGTCCTAGTACCACAAAGCTTAATGAGTGAACTTTTGCCTCACTAAGGTCTGGAAGATAAGAAGAGATGAATACTTTAAAATAAATGCAAACATTTGCTCCAACATGTAAATGTATTTGTTCAGACTGTAAATTAAATTCAATTAAGTGCAGAGAGTAGTATCTTAAGCATTTTGCTAATTATAGTTGTGAGTTTCAACTCATTAAACACATAGTACATTTAAGAAAAGACAATCTGCCAGGAAACTGCCCATTACACGGGCTGGTTATCTCATTTCCATTAAAGCACCACTAAAACTTTGAGATGTGCCTTCAAGACACTCCACAGGAGAAGAAGACAAAGAGGAGAGAACCAAGGGTCTTTTTGAGAACGATAGCAAAACAAGATGAGCTGCAGAAAGGAATTTGTATTTTCTGGGTGTACAAAACCTATAGCTGCACATCCAAGAGTGCTCGCATTCAGCATCCATGTCTGCTGTCCTCAGGAGACTGTTTGTGGTGCTGCCCACCTTGACAAACCCCTGTGACTGGTTGATGTCTCTCTGGTTACAATCACACCTTTGCTCAAAAGAGAAAACTCATTTGAAAAAGCTAAATTTCTCAGCAAATTAGGGCCAAATAAATGCTCACTTTAGTAATAAGTGCTAGCCTGGCAAAAACTTCAAGGCTTGATAAAACATGACCAAAATGATGCCAACAAGCAAGAAAATAAGAAGGGGAACTGGGGTCAAAATGAAACTCTCAAATGGGGTAGGAAAGGGCATGAGAACTATAACTGGGGCAAATGTAACCAAAACACCATGACGGGGAGATGGGAGAGTCCAGAAGATTGTAGTGGGAGCCTACATGTTCCCCAACTGAGGGAGAAAACAGCATAAAGTGGAAGGAAACTGAATCTTTTCAACTCCCTGGCATAAAGAAGCAAGAAGTAGGCACTGAAGGGAACTGGAGAAGTGAAAATCAACAGGAGGTTGACACGTCAGGAGAGAGACAGGGAGGATTGCAGCCTCTGGAGACTAAGCCAAGAACATGGCTTACAGAAGCTGCAAAATGTGCAACCAAGTGTTTTCATAGAGGGACTAGCTAGTGTTGGCACAAGACAGCAAGTGTTAGCACTGGAAGACAGAAGAAGTGCTCAGTGTGTGACAGTGATGAAGTCCCACGCAGCCCTGTGAAAGTATGTCTGAGCTGCATAAAACCGCGAGCTCGCTTCGAGCTAGTTAGCCAAGCCTCAGAAGCAGTCTGTGCATGTTAACATTGCCTTAATTAATTTAACTGGGCTAATACCCTTAATTTGTTGGAGGTATCTGTAAACTGCACTTTGCAGGGTTAGGCAGACACGGTGTACCTTTGTTAGAAAGAGTCACTCCAGAGACAGCAAAACAGGTCAGACCTTTACAAACCCATTCAAACCCTTAATTTCCCTACTGCATGTCCTTGGTCAGTGGTTAGACTGAGCAGAGACTCCCAACAAGCTCAGGCTGCTGAATACTGACCTCTCTTAACTGCTGCCAAAGCTAACAGCCACGGCTGTGTTCGCACCAGGTGGTCTCCCTTTAGGAAAATGCTTTTTCACTTTTCTTATTCTTTTCTTAAAAAACCATTTTGTTGTATGATAGAGAAAACTTGCCCTAATGCACGCTATTTGCAGCAGACAAAAAGTGCTGCTTACATGATTTTTGTGTGTTGTGTTTTCATACTGCTCAAAACTTTTCGGCTGGGTTTGAACTCCTGCCAGCGTTTTAGCATATCAACTTGCTTTCTTCATGACATTCAGCAAGTGGTTTTGCCTCCTCAAAGACTTGGACTGCAACCCAGGGAGGATTTTACATTATGAAAGAATGAAAAGTTGGTTAGAGCAGGAGCAGCAGAAGCCACACACCTCCTTCCCTGTGACCGCAGACTAACCCAGCACACTGTCTCTACGGTCTGGGTACGTGATGTTATGACTGTGATCATGTGGGTCCTAATTCTTCCAGCAGACAGGGGAACATAACTTGTTTTATGGAGCAGAGGCTATTCACAGGGCTACTGTGTGCTTGCTGCTACATGCATGGTTTTAATGTGCTCCTGCTTACTGTCTGGCTTTGCACGCATTGCAAATAGAATAACACAGGTAGGAACCAGACATCCTGAAAAAGTGGGAAGCCAGACAGGCACATCTTCCTCTGTAGCCACCCAGCCTACCTGCTCCTGGCTGCCCTCTTCCCAAATCATGGGAATCACATGAAGGGGAGGGAATATTTTCCCAGGGAAAGAGAGAGGTTTGGGCAGGCCATGACCTAGATAAATTATCCTAGCAGCCTGAGGATGGTTTGGAGTGTAGGTTAAACAATTCTGATATGCACAAGCACTGTGAGAGCCAAACCCCACCAAAACCAACAGAAAGCTTTCCATTTGCTTTAGAGAGCATTGGATCAAACATTTTAGATAGGCAAAAGTGAAAATAAGAGACCTCTGTGTGTTGTTGGCACTGGAACAGAAACAACCACAAGATACCCCAAGGCTGCATGAGTGTTGTTGTCCAGTGATTGGCTTTTATTTGTTCCCTATCTCAGTGGAGCTACTCTACACCACTGGGTAAACCTGGCCCTTACTCTTTGCTCAGGAAGGTTTCAGTCTAGTTGCTTTTATCATTGGGCACAGGGTGCTCACCATGCAGATTATACCAGGTAACAGGAGCAAAGTAACTTTAGGTAATTGTGCCAGCATGGGGTATAAGGAAAGCATTCTCATAACACTGATAGGCAGGACAAACTTGAAAACATTATTCCTGAGCCAGAAATACAGAGTCCTCTTCCCAAAGTTGTTTTACTGTTGGCTAGACTCAATGAGATTCCATTTGCAGGAAGGAACAGAGTCCTTCAGTGCAAGTTGTGCATATGACTCTTGATGCTGCATTGCTTTAGGCAGATTATCATTCTGTCCCTTCTTTAAATGATCAGCTAGTGACAAGTTAGTGGTGATTTTATTAGCCTCACTTGTTGGGCATGGTGCCTTAATTTATGAGGATTTTTTAATTTATACTTTTTAAAAATTAAAGCCACTTGATGCTAGGTAGTGGATTTTCTAAATTAATAAAAGAAGCAATAAGAAATGGCATAATAATAACGACAACAAAATGCTTTCTTGAAAAAAGAGCAATGCTGTACATCAACAATAAAGATGAAGATTGGAGACACCTTCTCCTTACAGATATTTCTGGGTGAGAAAACATCATCACAGCTGGGGAACTTGTCCTAGAAGCATCAAGCCTTACACACGTGAACTTATTAACCTAAAACCAGTGCAACTTGAAAAATTTACCTTGGGGGGATGAAGTCTACATTTACGACAATGCGAGACATCTTTCACAAGACTCATTTCAGTGCTCTGCCTCCTCCTTTTTTTGTGCTTTCAAATACACAGCCAGGTCACAACAGAGTGGGACTTATTTCAGTTTTATGCCTTGAGCTTTTCTTTTCCAACCAGGCATTCACAGCTGTAGGCAGGCCCGTGATAGTCTGAACTTTCAGTCTTGAACTCGAAAAACAACTTTCAAGTCCTGCTGTACATGGGGAGCAGCAGGATAGAGAGTCTAAGCTTCTACTTCCTTTGGTGTATCTATTTCCAACTAATTCTTAAGACTCTCTTGCCCCCACTTCTTTGGCTACAGAAAAAGCTAACATTAATCTGGTTTAAGTAAATACAACCAAAAAACCATCCATCTTAATAGTCTACTCCTTCTCTTGCATTCACTGTGTAAGAGCAACATTTCAAGCTTCACCCAAGGCTTATGAGGATAAATTTCAAGAAGGGCAAGACCTTCCATTTTGAATAGCAAGAGAGCTTTAATTTTAAAACCAAGAAATCAAAACATTATTTTCAATCATTGAAATTTTGTGCCAGTTGCAAAATCAATCCTTTTCTTATAAAAGTACTTACATTCCCGGTACAATACTTTGTGACATAGAATCTCCATTAAGATAGAGCTGGACCACGCTCCCAGGAAGCCAGCAATTTTTATTGTAATCACAGATTTTGCATAGTAAATAGGAGGATTCCAACTCCTAGAATTCCTTTTGAAGGAGCAGTGGGCCTATAGGTTGGGCTACTTTCAGGAACACTGCAAGTGTGTACAGAGTGTGCACTGCACACTGCAGTTGTCTACAGAGAAAATTGGACATAGGACATGTAATTAAGGTCTTCCCAGACCATAACAGAAAGTCATTTAATGCCTCTTGCCAAAGTCTGACGTAACAAAGACACAAGATTCTGCAGAGGGAAGGGGACAATCTGACCAGATGTACTGTGATCAGGCCTGTTTAGTGATAAAAAAGAAAGGTAGGGAGTGAAATAAAAGGCCGGGAATTTGGTTTGCTCCAGAGTTTTGGTTTGTTCTTATCTCTCCTGAAAGTGACTGCTCTATTTAGTTTTGAATAACTGCTCTGAAAGTGGGATTAAATTTTCTTCTCTCCTTTGGTTTAATGTTGCAGCAGAGACAGTCTGTATTATACAGTGGCATAACACTTGCCTTTTAGAAAAAACTATGACAACATGAAATTACCATAGGTGCTAGGCTCACAAAAAATTAGCATAATGATGCTAGGGAGAGGTCTTTGCTCTTAGAGAAACTGTTTGTATCTGTCATTTCCATCTGTTTGTATCTTACATATAGATTGTTGCAAACACTATAGAAATGAGAAATTAAACAGACACAATAAAATTCTTTTAGTGATTGAGCAAAAAAGTTTGAAATTGAGAAATTAAATTTCTTCCAGTAGTATAGTTATATTTTTACTATGGCATTGCACAGCTAAAGAAAGAATCAGAAAATAGAGGTGGAAATTATAGTCCAGTGCCATATTACTATGAGGCACTTTAAGGCCTAATTCAAATGCTTCTGAAGCCAGTGTTATGTGTATCAGGTCTAATAGTAATAACAACAGTAATAATGGGTGTTCTTAATAATTAAGGCTCATTATGAGGCACTTAGGGTAATGCTGTTATTTGCTTTCACCACCCATGTATTTGCTTATGTGGGAATAGATTCAACCTTGATGAACAGCTATGGTTGTGCTTGTTCAGTTTTGATGACTGGAAAGTGCTAATTGATTCTCCTTGAGCTTTTTTTCCTTGAGGCTCAGTTGACTTCCATCTTGTTCAGGATTTTGGCTCACAGACTGAGTTTTATCATCATACATCAGGTATTTGACCTAAAGGACTTTCCCCCCATTTATTGAAAAAAGATTCTGCAAGCTTTAAGAGATGAATTCAGCATGCAATACAACTGGATTTTAGCAGAAAGAATGAAAGGTCCCCTCCAGGACCAAAAGCATCTGTGCTGCTTGCCCACCTCTGCACTGACTGAGATCTTAGCAAAAGAGCTACAGCATGGGTGCTTGTTTAGAGGAGGAAGCCCTGGGTCTCCAACCTGGCCATGCCTGGAGCCCAGTGAAGACAGAACCATCCTGTTCTCAAATACAGCATCTGTGCACACACAGAGCCTATCAAGGATTGCAGGCAGCATGACAGACTGATAAAAGACAGTCACTGTACTAAGGAGGAGTCACAAGCTAAACAAAGATCTAGAGGACAGAGAGGGCCATCACCTGCCAAGAGCAAAAGACCAGAATAAAGGCTTTTTAAAAGGACTGATTATTTTTTATCACAAGTCTTAGTGTGTATAATGAAAGTGGCCACTGAAGGAGGAGGACCAGGAAGAAGAAGACTAATAGATCACTTGCAGATTAGAGTTCCAAAGCTCTTTTAAGATGTTGAACCACTGTTATCCATATAGAGAGGCATTCTGGTCTGAAATGAATGTCACCCCCAGAGTAGCTGGGGAAGAGATTCTACATTCTTCTACAGTGTTCCAGGCATACATCCCCGTTAATTCCCCAGTGGATTTCCCAGAGTAAAGTCAGAACATTTACAAGAAAGGTTTTCTCTGGCTCAAAGTCTCATGGAAAATTTTGATCCCATGGTTTATTCATTGGGGATTTCCCACAGTTCCAGGGAAACCAAGAGGCAAGGCTCTAAGGGAGCAGGTTCTTTTGCTTTAATCTTTCCCACAGATCAGCCAGTTCTACATCTTCCTATGAGCTGCTGCTCATAGAGACATATGGGCTTGAGGGACTATGAAATAATTCTTTGTTTTTTAGACGAGACTTTGTTTTCATTAACTCCTTATATGAAGAATTAAATTAAAGGTGAGAGAAAAAAACCTTTCCTCAGCTGGACTTTTCTTGATGAGCTTCATGAGTACCTAGATTCTGCTACTGAGAAGGAAGGCCTTGAAAAAAGGTGCCTGGAAGCATGGAAGCCTTGGTCCAGGCACAAGTGCTGCAATGCCATGAGCCTCCATTCCTACTCCTTTTATCCCTAGATACCTTAAAAAACTTTGACAAAGCAAACCTCAATAAAGTAGCTTGATACCTTAATCCAAAGTATTATTCACAAACAATTTCCATCATTCTCTCTTCTTCTCCCTTTTGAGACAAAATAATGTACTACTAAAATAGGATTTCTGTTTTCCTGTTGAGAACATTAGGAGCAAGAAAACAAATAGTTCTCTTCATTACCAAAGTCTCAGAGGAATGCAAACAGAGAAGAAGGAGCAAACATAAAACCTATTTCCAAGGTGTTCTGGAGTAACACATCAGTCTCTGATCTTCAGATACACATCAGTAAATCCAGACTTTGATCTACAAAGCATTTAAGTACTTGCATAACTTGGAGCATATGAGTAGCCTCTTCACTTGAGATTAGCATGTGGTTGGGTGCTTTTCTGTACTGTGGCTTTTCAAAGGAGTGTATGGTGTAGTTATATATTTTGTAATGTGGGAAGCAGTAGGAGGAAGGAAGGAAGGAAGGAAGGAAGCAAGCAAGCAAGGAAGCAAGCAAGCAAGCAAGGAAGGAAGGAACTTGGCTTAGGTTAGAAAACAACAAACCAAACTGAGTTTCCCAGTAGATGATAAAACTGCTGATTAAGACTAATTAAAAACTAGGATGTGTAATACATTGTAAAAGAATTCAGAGCTGCTTGTCCTTATATTTAAATCACAACACTGAAACATCCAGGAAAATTAAACTTTTGTGAGAGAAAAAGGATGCCCACTGAGTATTTGGAGCTTCAGGACTACGTGGGATCAGTTTTATTTACATGTCTTTCTTGGTTTGCCCTGCTTCCTTAGCCATTTTACCAGAAATCCTGTCCCTTGTAGCCTTCAGATACAATTTGAACTGATTTGAATTGAAGGTCTGAGCTTGCTATTTTTTAAATTGAACAGGTTAGGGAGACTTACCTCATACACTCAGATTATGGATAATGCCCAATTTTCATATGAGCAGATGAATTGGCACGCTGGAAGCAGAGATGGCCGTGTGAAAACTGCCCGTAGATAAGGATGAAGGAGTTTCATGTCATGCAGTTAATTAGGCAGGGCCAGGGGACATTCCCAGGCACTGGAGCTTGATTATTTATACTGTGAAATTGTTAGGATGATGTCTGGCGTGTTTTTGGCAAAGGTACAAACACCCCATCTAACAGAATGCCAAGCAATTCCCAGGAACAGCATGGAGAAGGAATCCTTCTCCATAGGCAGTTTGCATTCAGCCACCCTGTTCTGGAGGGTAAGTTAATTCAATAGTACAAATTCAGGCTGTTCTGCATCAGTTTGCTCAGTGCCAGCAACTGTTCCTGGGCATGCTTAATTTACTCATAAAGATGTAGCCATAGGTCCTATTCATGGACACAGTGCTGATTCAGTTGACTTCCCACTCTGTTAAAATTGAGATAGAGTTTGATTCATTGCAAGAAAGATAAATATTTAGAAATGCAGTAGAGGTGAAACCAGTGGGAGCCTGGGAAAAAAGTCCAGCTGCGGGAGGATCTGCTTTGAGAATAAACAGTAATAAAAATGCACTGGCTACAGATGTAAGTTCATCTAAGGAAACAAAATGAGAATGTGTTGAGCTGGCACAAGAAAACAATTATGTCGGTGAGCCATAGAATTAATGAAGTCTGATTTGCTATGATTTCTGTTTCTCAATTGGTTGATGTACAGCAGGAAAACTATGACATAGTTGCCATCACACAAACGTGGTGGGATGACTCACACAACTGAGTGCTGCAAGGGTTGGCTATGAACTCTTCAGGAGGGACAGACAAGGAAGGGGACATGGCGGGATAGCCCTGGTATAACATGGTATACGTTAGGGACAGTTTTGATTGCCCAGAACTAAATGCTAGTGGCACTAGAGTTGAGTGTTTATGAATAAGAGTCACAGGGAAGACAAGCAGGGAATACCCTGGTGGGAACCTGTTACAGACCACCCAACCAGGACGAAGATGCAGAAAAAATATTCTATCACCAGCTGACAGAAGACTCCCAATCACTGGCCCTTGGTCTCATGGGGCACTTCAGCTTACCACATCTCTGTTAGAATTACAATGCAGCAGGGAGGAAACAGTCTAGGAAGCTCCTGGAGTGTGTGAAAGATAATTTCCTGACACAACTGGTGAGTGAGCCTCAGGAAGGCACCTGCTGGACCTGCTGATTGTGAACAGAGAAGGACTGGTGGGTGATGTGGGGGTCAGAGCATGTCTTGGGCATGAGAGAAGTAAGGACAAGTAAGCAGAGAGCAAGTAAGCAGAACTCCCACATGGATTTCCCAAGGCCAGACTTTTGCCTGTTCAGGAGCCTGGTTCACAGAATTCACACAATCTCTCAGGAGACAGTCCCAAAGACAAGCCTGTGAGGAAGAAAGCAGGCCTTATTGAACAAAAAGCTTGACTGGAATTCAGGAGCAAAAAGGAGAGTTTATGAACTTTGGAAGAAGAGTCAGGTCACTCAGGAGGACTACAAAGATGTCATGATGTTATGCAGAGACAAAATTAGAAGGACCAAAGTTAATCTAGAACTTAAATCTGCCTACTGCCATAAAAGACAATAAAAATATTTCTATAAATAAATCAACCACAAAAGAAGGGTTAAGGAGGGCTAAGGTTGGTCTGGCATTGAAACAGGCCGCCCAGGGAACTGATGGACTCACCATCCTTGGAGGTATTAAAGGAATGAGTGGGTGTGGCACTTCAGAAGATGGTTTAGTGATGGACTTTGCAGTGCTGGTTTAACAGCTGCATTCAATGATCTAAAAGGTCTTTTGCAACTTAAACAATTCTATGTTTCTATGACTTTGGTTTTTAAGAAGATTTGAATAAAAGTCTCTTCTATCTTTGTATGGTCTCTCCTCTGCTTGGATTCTCTGAAGTCTGGCCACATGTGCTTATATAATGTTCCTTTCCTCTGTCAAGTTCCTTAGATCTCTCTGTATGTGGTGACTTGTTTCATTAAAGCTTGTAAGAACTTGGTTATCTTTGAGACATCTACCTCTCTGTCAAAACCAGTCAACATCTTCAAAATTTAGAGGAGTACAAGCCTGAGAGCTGACTGCAGAATCCTTGTTTCCATACAAAATGGGACTGCAGAACCATGGTGTATTAGGACACAGCTCATGCTCTTAGCATAGAAACAAAGAGACAGCATGGAAAACTCAGGTGGGCAATATGTCAAAACCAATACATGGCAATTTGGTTAGCAGAATTCAGTAATAAATGAATTTTTAAAGTTTCAAACCACTATTTCATTAATTTCTGATTCATTAACTCTTAGAATCAGCACCCATAATGTTCAAAACATGTTTCCAAATATACTGCCAAGCCCTTGAAAATACTTATTTTCACCAACACCAGAAAAAAAATCTGGAAGAATAATAAAAAATGGATTAAAGAAAACAGAAATAATTTATCAACTGCAGACATACAGGAATAGAAAAAGATGACTACAAAAGACTCCTTAGAAAAATCAAGGAAAGAAAGGGAATGAAGTGCAACTATTTTACACTAACAACACTTACGTGTATGTTTGTCATTGTCGCTGACAAGTTGCCTCTGTGCCTGTTGGTAGGACAAGATATTACATGATACAAAGAGCATAAAGCAGACTGCTTCATTGGAAACGTGCAGAGGTTTTTTTTTTTCAGGTCAGATATCTATCAGGTTTGGATTCTTCTCGTTTACACTGCACAAATCAGGAATAGCTCAGTCTAATTTCAGTATTTCAAAACCTGAAGAAATAGGAAGATGTTACCTTTTTACTTAAAACTTGTGCTTCTGGTCAGGAAAGGTATAGGACAATAGACCTGAAAAGTGTCCCTGGGACAGATGTACATTTGACTTCCCTGAGCTTCTCTTATATCACTCTGTATATGTTTTTCTAAAATCAGTCCCCTATTTCTCCATTTCAGTTTTTATTGGCCCTGCTTTTTATTTCCAAACACTAGTTTTCCAGTTTGTGTTGGAATAAGAATGATGTGCTTGTCAGAGTACCAGTGTCCATTATTGCTTTACATAGAGAACCAAATTGCTTATCTAAGGATACTCAGAGAAAGTTATTGGAAGAACTTGAAGTCAAACTTTACTTTTATGCTCCTGCCATTGGACCTTGTGGACTTTAATAGAATTTCTCCCAACTAAGGAGTTAAAATGTTTGTTCTTGACAAATAGTGGAGACATGGGCTGACCTCAGACTGTTCCCTTTGTAGACACATATCACTTATCCTCTATCTCAGCTTATTCTGCTTTAGGGCTGAATTATAATGTAGTTAACATGGATATTTGTGTTTGTGTCTTTTTCATCAGACAAAGCACAAAATTATTCTCAACAACCTTCAGATGAAAGTGGGGGAACCTCTCTTCATTCCTCCAGACAAAGGCCTTGATTGCCATGATGCTCCTGGGCTTATATTCAGCCTGGTTTAACATAACTGTGGGAATAAGCAGGAACAAACTCACTCTCCTGTGGGAAGGCATGCTTGGAGGCAGCAATGTATTGGCCCTGTGTGTACAAGATCACAGTATTTCCCAGCCTATGGAATGTGTCCCACATGGTGGAACAGATTTGGTCAAGCTTAACATGATGTAGGCTCAGTAGTTCCCTCAAATCCATTTATTTTTCTCACTTTACCTAGCTCCCCTCTCATCTGTACACCCACTGGTTTCTCTATGAGATGATCCTGCCACTATGGACTACAGGTATAGAGGGCAAGAAAAGCAAACCTCCTCCTCCTCCTTCTCCTCCAGCAGCATCCTAGGCCAGTTTAACTCACTGAACCGCAGTGAGCCATTCACTGTTTTCTGCTGTGTTGCTTTCACATCACTTTCCAGCTTGTTCCAGCTTATCTTGGATCAAAAGAACACAAGAAGAACCATAGGGGAAGGCTGTGGATGCTGGGAGCCTGGAGGAAAAGAGTAAGACTGGCCCTTGAGTGTAGCATGTTAGCAGGCAACAGCAGCTGCCTCAGGGGGTGGGGAGTCAGGCTCAGGTCTCCTCCCCAGGGGGAGTCAGTCTGGTGTCACCCAGAGTGTGACAAGATTAAATTGGTGATAGCAGCAGGAAGACAGAGAGAAGAAGGAGGGAAGTCTCACCAAGACAAAAATAAGGAAGATTAACTGGAAGGAAGAAGGAAGCCAAGGGGAAACAGATTGAGAGTTGCAGGAGTTCAGTGCCAGCAGATGTTCAAAATCGGATGGGCTGAGGGAGCTCCATAGGGAAATGAGGGTTGGAAGGCAAATGCATAGGAGAACGGCAGGAACCCAGAGGGAATTGCTGCCAGGTTAGAAAAGGGAGCAGGTTGTGCTGACAGGCTTCTCTTAAGCTGCTTTTCTCCCACTCTGTCAGTCTGATTTGTTTATTTTGCCCCGGAATTTTTCAAGTCATTCTACAGTAAGGTTTAAAGCAGAAAGAAGGGATAAGCTTCTAGCAGACCCATGTGTTTGACCCACAGTTCAGGATATATGCAGCTAAAAGCTGTTGCATCTATCACTTTACAGGTATTTCATTATCTCTGAGTAGAAAGGCTGTATATAATTTGGAAAATACCAGCAAGCCCTTAACCCCGGTAAAACAGTGGCAGAACAACCAAACGAGACAGACCCTTCAGTAACCCCTGAGTGTGTAAGGCAGAGTAAATGGCAGCTGCAAAGCAGCCTGCAGCCTCTCTGTACAACAGTAAGGGAATTTAATTTGTTTCTGAAACCTCAAGTCTGGTGCAATGCATATTTATGGATTGTAAATGTACTTCCTTGCCTTTGTTTCACTGACAAACATGCAGATTGTGCAAGGTGGATGCTCACTGATGGTCCTTTCTCTTACATTGGAAGGACTGGAAACTAACTCAGCTTGGAGTTTTTCCTTCTATCAAACTCCATCTGCTTTTGTGTGGTGGTAAGTTTGAATAGCCCTTTCCCCATGCTCAAACCATGGATATCTAAGTGAAGATTGCTCTGGAATCCAAAGATGATACAGCATTTTTTTTTCCTGTTTTCAAAGACAAATTTATAACCTTTATTATAAACTAAAATTAACCATCTAGAACTATTTATCATACCTTCAATTAATCATTCATTATGTACCTCAGTTGTTGCAACATTGTTGTAGCTTCTATTTCACCTTTAAAGACTATTCTGATTGAAAGGGAGGAGACAGATGTCTTTTTTCATTCTTTCTTCTGGGCTCATTTTTACTCTTGGGTTTTAATATCAAAAAATTTTTCCCATTATGAGTACCTGGTGCAACTTGGATTGTACTATCATGTCATGTTTTGAAAGACCTGTAGGTGCAGGACTTCCCAGATTAGTTGTTAACTACATTTTACAGGCTGAAAAAATTGAGACAAGAGAGATAATTTTAAATTATATGACAACCAGAGGAAAGAAAATTAAAAATATTACTTTAAAAAAAAAATCATGTGATAATGTGCCCATCTAAATAAAATGAGTAGCATGGAATTTTTTTACCTTCTATGATGACTCTGCCGCCAGACACTCATGTCCCAGATAATGTGGAATTATGTTCAGATTAGGCATGAAAATCAGAAACACTGAGAAAGACCTAGGATCAAAGCCAATTATGCTACTCAGACCCCCTAAATTCACACATTCTTAAAAACAAGGCCAAGGGTGATATTTCTCTTGAGCTCTTTTTATTTACAGGGTAGATATAACCAAGGCTGTACTAATTTTCACAGCACTACAGGGAAATCATGATCAACGACATCTTCCATGAGGAATTTCTCTAATGAATTAGTCACAAACATATTTATATTCCTCAGCACTCTGTACCTCTTGTGCCCATTACATGAATCTCAGATTCGACCGCTTTTGTATTTTTAAACAAGTGCTGGAGTGGTTAGTCACGTTCTGGGAAAAAATATCAGTAACAATGAGCCAACTTTGCTACATCCCAGTTGTAAATAAAACTCTGATTAACTCTGGAAATCTAAAGATAAAGCATCCTTTTTTCTGATTTTCTTCCTGAACAAAGATTAAATCAAGAGTGCTGTTTAATCAAAAGAAAAATACTGGTCAAGAATAAGGTTGTTCTTGTGGATAAGACAATGAAGAGGTCTGCCACAAATTCTTTGAATGCCCTTGAAAAAGGCCACAAGTCTCCAAGCCTTGATTTTCCATTACTAAAGTAAGACTTAAGTTACTTTATTTCTTCCATTTTTAACCTTTCTGGCCTATTTTTGAATATAAATAACCAAGAAGTAGGCACTACCTTATGGAATCAAAGACATCAGATGAAATGCCTTCCCTCTGGCAGTGACTAAGAGCAGATCTTCATAAGACAGTAGGAGATACTCCAGGGAAAGAAGTGGAAGCATAATCTATCCTTTTGAAAGATTCACTTTAATCCCTAGAAATTAAAGATTGACCTAAACCATGAAGCATGAAGTTTTCTGTCAGAACAATTTTATTTTAGGTATTATAAGATGCTTTTTTATTCATATCCATACCAAATAGTCTTCTAAATGCTGCTAAATAATGTGGGAATACATTCTGCTGGATGATTCTCAATGTCTGTCTGAATTATATCTATGCTATGGGGTGGCTGAGACTTTAGGTTGTTCACAAAAATATAAATACTGGTAGGGAAGCAGTCAGGGGAGAGAACAGAGAGAATTCTTTCATATAGTTTTAAACTTCTTTTTCTTTGTATGCTGGCAAGAATTTAGTCAATAAAGAAAATGTTGAGTTGTGCATTTTGCAATGGAGTTCTTTGCTAAACTATATCAAACAAATGAGTCGGCTCTTTTGTATCCTCTTTCTAATTTGAGATGACTCTGAGACAGCTTTGCTTTAGGAAAAACAGGAAGTTTGGGGATTCCTTTCCTCCAAAGCTGATGTTTTTTGATTTTTAAAACAGTCAGGATGAAGGATAAAACACCATTATCACCATGTGTGATTTTGTTCTGCCTTAATTTTGTCTGTGCAGGCACCTATGGTCAGTGCCAGGACCCCTAATTACTCGCCCCATGTCTGGGACTGCAACCTGGGCACCTTTGTGGGTACAAACCCCAAATAAGAAGAACAGGGCTAACCTTTTCTCTCCCTCAAAAGGTGTAAGCGAGTCAAAGCCTTGTTTTCATTCAAGAATTGAGCCTCTTCAAAACTCTGCTTATGTGTGTAAAGTCTGCTCGGTTTTGTGGCTTCCTGCCCCCTCCCTGGAAGGAGGCAGGAGCAGGTTTAGGTGCTGACAGACTGGGATGTAGCCCCAGGCACAGCACAGGGAGGGGACTGCACTCCCCGCTGCCAGGCACCGAGATGAGGAAAAGCAATTTCAATCCACAGCATAAGTCTTACAAAATAAATAGCTCTGCACCACCCCAGATAATTTGCAGGGTATTAAATGGAATCCTTTTAACAGGAAATGCTCACATCCAAGAAGAGAGCAGCAAAGTGCGGCTGCGGGACTGCAGGATTGCCAGCCTTGCTTACTGGTACCGCAGGACAAAGATAAAATTTAAATGGATTCAGCAATTGAAATTAGGGCCAGGCAAAAGCCCCTGAGAGAAGGAGGATATCTTCTACCTTTCTCCTATTGAGCATTCATCCGGGTCTCAATTTATTCCTCACCGCACTGTCTAGAAAGGGATTGTGAAAGAGCAGCAGCAGCCGAATGTTGGCCATCTCCAGCTGTTCCCTGTTTGCCCCAGCCCTGTGTTTGGCAGGGGCAGCATGGCACGGGAAGTTTAGCATGGGAAATGGCTTTTACTTGGCACATCACCAGGGCAAGGTGGAGAGGTGCCACCCTCAAGGGAGGCAGGGGGAGAACACATGTCTGTCAGGGCTCCTTGCTGCAAGGGAAGGGCAGTAAAGGGGGGAGACAAGGGGGAATTGCCCTGTGAAGGGTACACAGAAGTATTACATGGTTCTATTGGATTAATATTCTTAGAGAAATTAGGTGAAGCAGTTAAATATTCAAAGAGCCAGGGAAAAGAGAGCAGACATAATGCAGCATCACAGACTTGTCCAAAGTGGGAAGGCACCTTTGAAGGTCAACAGCAGATTACTCAGGAGCACATCCAGTCAGGTACTCACCCAGTCCAGTGACACCACAATCTCTGCTGCAGTGCCCAAGGAGTCCTTAAACTGGCTGTGCTGGCTAGTATTGCAATCTGCTGGGTAAATATTCTGGATAGGAATCTTCCAGGAGCTGCCTCACCCATGCTTATACACACCTCAGTGACTGCTGCATAGAAACACCCTGGAGGATCTTTGGTCTTTTATGGACAGACCAGGGTCATTGCCTCTATCAGGATCCTGACCAGGTTATAGGCCAAGTGGGCCTAATAATGAAAGACCAAAAATGTTATTTCAAAAGAGCCTTTTTATGTGGCTTGGCCTGTTGCAAAACGTGGACAGTTGTTACGGTTTGTTCAAAACCCTGGACATAATAACTATTACAGAGACTTATTTTTATTTTGTTTCTATAAATGTTTCAATCCACGGTCGAAACATGTAAAAGGAAAAGCAGTGTAGGAAACAAGGTATTGAAACATTTTACATTTTCTTTTTTGTTGTTTTTAGTGAAACTCGCCTACTTCTTTAACAGGTGAAGATTTGACTAAAAATGCTTCTGTTTAAAACTGCTCTCAGTAAACTGTACCTCTATTTTTGTCATGAGTGGGAAAACTCCCTGTCAAAAGACAGGGTTGCATTTCCATTAAAATCTTAAAATTCAATTTATGTGCTGTGGTTGGTTTAAATGCACCCATGTTTCATTTGGATTTCTTCTGGAGTGAAAGGTGCGAAATCCATGTTCAGCTTGCATTTTTGAAAAGAGTTAACAAAAACATAAGTACAGATGAGTACAGCAGCTCTCTCTCTCCCATGAGAAAAAAAAAAGAAATAAAGTGTTTAGTGAATATCTTTCCCATGTGAATTAAAAGGAAGATATATGTAAAAGTGCTTTTAGTATGCAAACTCATGAATTCAAAAGGAAATTGTTAAGGATCTGAGCAGCTTTCACACATACTGATTTCAATAAAAATTGAAAAGACTCGGGGGAAAACACCATCATACCCTTAAATTCACCATTTTAAAATCTCTTGAGCTTATATTCTGAGCACAGCTCAGAGCATTTTATCCATGCAAAATGGAATATGTCTGCTGCTAGCCTCCTACTGCCAGGGACTGGCCAGGAGAGCTAAACAACACCATGCAAAGATACCCTGGTATAGCTCCAGTGTTCACTTCTTAGGAGAAAAAAAGCTATAAAGTCTCAACTCTGATATCTTTCCAATCTTTTTTTGCAGCCATTTACAGAGTAGTTCCATTCAGAGCGACAGACTTCAGCAATATTAGACTAATGCCTATGTAAAGGGTACGAGAAACCACATCTTTTAATATACTTTATTGCAAGTTTTCTCTGCAGTTTACAGGCAACACAACAGGTTAAAGATCCTTAGAGAAAATATCTTTGTCATCTAGATACTTTTCTAAGAAATAAAGTTACTGAGATAAATAGGACAATACCAACAACACGACATTAAGGTTATGATTCCTAATGGCCTTAGCAAACTTAAGCAAATCCTTTTCACAATTCTGGCACCATAAATGAAGTGTTTGAGATGGTATCTCCAGCATTTGAAAGAGCAACTCTGACACATACTTTGATTAGGGAAGCTGACATTTCTGTTAAAGTTCAGCAAGTCACAGAATCCTCTTAACATATGGCCAAATATTGTAATGTTCTCTTCTGAAAAAGGTGAGTGTGATTGCAGATCTCATAAGTTTTGAAGGCAAAAACAAAACTTACTGCATCTGATTCACTTTTTCATTCTCAGCAAAACAAAGAAAGATGGGGAGACAGATAAAATACCAAGGCATAATAATGATAATAATAAATCCCACAAATGCTTTGAAGACTTAGACAAGACAAGAAAGCAATGTAAATTTTGCTATTATACAAATATTATGGTACTGAAATTGCTGAGATAGAAGTTGAAGTATATTCAGCATGATATTATCACTCTTCTGATTTGATGACAAACAAGCCTCAAACCTAGAGATGGGACTCAAGCCACAGTGTGAGATTTACCAGCTGATTTTGCCCATGGCTCAGATTACCTCTGTCCATATCTCAAGATCTGGATGTCCAAAATATTTCTGCAAATTTAGACCATATGGAGTGGAAACTAGTAGAAATCCTGCAACCATAGGAAATGTTCAGGAATCCTGAAATGTTGCAGTATTGCTGGGTTATGACTAGATAGGTGTACTAACAGATTACTCATCACAGGACTCGATTCAAAGAGAAAGTAGAATGCAAACTCTTTCATGTAAACACGTAGAAGGATTTAAATTTTTTTACAGTTCAAGATCTGGGTAATGGATCTGGTCAGTTCATGTTTATTTAAAGCAATTTAGCCAGTTCTCTGTTTTGTTCTTCATCTGTCCAAAGCCATAAAAATTTCCTGTCTCTGCAGGAAATAAAAAGAGGCTATTGAGTGTAGCATAAAGAGTAAGTATTTACGCAGGGCTTACAAACAGGGTATCTTGAGGGGGAAGATGCTCCATTTATACCATTCACTAGCACTTGATGCAAGCTCTCTATATAACTGCACATCCTAAATCATGAGAATTAGGACCAATCTTCAGAATTGTTTAAAAGGTTTATAGATGCTTTTATTGAAATAAATGCACTGGAAATAACAGAAGCAGGAAACAGTCTGAAGACTACAAAGTTTGCATAAAGAAACCATTAGGAAGGTGTGCCAATAGAATAATTGTTTGATAATGTATTACCAAGGCATCTTTTTTGTTTCTGGTGTTGCTATTGGGTTTTTTTTGTTGTTTTAGGATTCACTTTATCCAATGGCTTTTCCACTTAAAGAACAAAATACAAGAATGCTTTCCTGACATGCAAAGTTGAAATTTTCAAAAGAAATACTAAAAATCTAGTCAAGATTAGGCATCAGTCTGAGATGTGGCTGGCCTTTTTATTGGGATTTACCTTCACTCTTTGCCATTTCAGCTGTACTACCAGACTTGCCTCCCAAGACATTTTTATTTTAGATACCATATGGAAACTGGAAATAGAGAAAACATAAAACCAGAAAAAAAGGATCCTGTAAATTGAAAATTTCTGATGATTTCAGATTAAGGAAAAGGGTTTGGCCTCTTTTACAATGATTCACAAGGCAAAGTGTCTATCAGGATGTCAGCCTTGGAGGAGGACTGCCCTGGTTATACAGTAATAGACTGTACAAACACTTTACAAATATCTGCTGTTTTCTTGGGAACTCAGAGCTGTGTCACCCTAAATCCTTGGGATATTCTATCCAAATTTCTTGAGAGGATGCTGTAAATACTGATCACAAAGGCAACTGACATTTTTCCCTCTTTTTGTTTCCCAGTGTTGCTCTCAATGTCAGTATTCATATTGGATAATCTGAGGATGATCCTGGACAAGGTAGAAGGAGGAGGCAGAGAGGCAAAAAGCCACTTCTGCTTTCCTTTGTGCACTCACCTGCAAACCACCCTTTAACAAGATGAAGTTTTAGCATTCAAGGGAGAAAAAAAAGCTGCCTGTAACTTACTGAGAGTAACAACTAACTGTCTGCAAACATGTGAAACAGAATGATAACATCTTTTGATCATCACACCACAAAGCATAAAATACCTTGTACAGTCTGTAATTTATTACCTTTGGATTTTTTTTGGAAACAAATGTTATGTGAAAGATCCTAGGCTGGCAGACCTTCAAAGAAACTTCTTAGCATGGGAACCATGGCTCACTCCCTTGTTTTCCCTCCCAGGCCCTGAAAACTGTCATCCCAGTGGCCTTGCTGATGAAACTGCTCACAGGGAAGGGGCAAAGGGGGCAATTAACACTCAGCCTCAGCATGGGCCCTTACAATGTTTCTGATGAGGGCCATGACTTGTTCCTTAGGTAAAAAATCATGTCATCCAAAACATATGGGCTTATTTTTTTAAAGTTCTTCACAGAACAGGACACTTCTGAAGGGTACTTTAAGAAATCTTTAACTGCCCCTGATGATCAGGACTAATGACATAATTTAAAATTATTTGCAAGAAAGTTTGGTGCCATATTGATTTTGATCTTCAAATTATTTTTATAAATTCAGTTGTTATCAATTTCTCCAAGACAAGTTCAGAGTCAGAGTTAGGGGGGCTCTGAAGGGCCAGCAGCTGCAGGCTGGGGTACCAGCTCTGCTCAGCTGTGCTGCAGGGAATTCTGGAGAGCAAGTAGGGCTGCCAACTGGTCCTGATTCTTCAGAATCTGAGAGGAGCACTTAGAAAGGAATAATGATGCAGCCAAAGAGTAAATTCAGCTAGAGTAAAGAGGCAATGCAAATGCAGGATATGTTTGGGAGAGGGATCAATGCATGAAACATTCAGCTTTCTTTAATCAACATTTAGCCTCAGTTCAAAATGGCATTTTGCCTTCATAGTAATCCCCTGATTCCTAAGCATATTTCATATGAGATGCAATGCAGGTAACCATGTGCTCTGATGGCTTTTGCTTTAACCTCTTTCTTGTGTCAAAGATCTGTGGGACATTTTTGGCACGAGCTATCTGGCTCATACTGCAAACAGGACAAATGTCTTTCTCAAGTTCTCTACTGCAAGTGAACTGTAATCCCTTGGTTTCTAGAGCTTGGGACTAAGTCCATAATAAAACCACTTCTTCAGTCCTCAGATGCTATTTCAGACTAACGCCCACAGGAAGCTCGACTTCCTCCATTTGTACATGCACAGGAATGCGAGCAGGAAAATCTACTAGAAATGGAAATATTGTTTCCGAGAACCAGGCAAAAGGGACTGACAGCATGTCCTCTGCTGTGTGGTCACTATCAAGTCAGCACTGAATTTTAGGGTGCCTTAAGAAGAAGGGAATTTTCAAGGGCAGTGGAAAGGCGGCCAAAGTAACAGGCCAAAGTCTTACTCAGAGGAAACTCCCCCTAAGCTCAGTGGGAGTTTCCCTTGAGAAAGGGCAGCAGGGTTTAGCTCATAAACTCTGCATATGCATTTAGCAAAAAAAGGATTTGCCTGTTCAGATTGGAGGAAAAAAGCTTATTCTCTTATGAACAAACTATACATATGGACCTTGTTAATTACTGGGAGTTCCATAGGATTTATCTGTTCACCAGCATATTTATTTCTCCTAACATCTAATGTACCTTTGACCTTTAATATAGGATCAATATTAAAAAAAAATAAACCAATAAAATAGCATGGTTACCAGAACTTATGAGTTTCTATTGTATTGTCAAAATACTCTCTTTGCAGTCTCACTCATTTCCTGTCAGGAGAGTTTGGCTCCAGTCTGCAGTATATAAACAAGCCCAGGAGCTGGCCCAAGCCAGACATTTTGTACAGCTAACTACAGAAGATGCTTTAGAATAAAGAAAAAATAATTGTCCCCAAAGGACCTGATCTCTTTTTGGGTGTCCTATATCCCTTTGCCTGGCTTTTTAAACATCCCTTTCTCTCCTTCTGGTTAACAGCCAAACAAAAGCAATGAGAAGGCTTATTATTGTGTTCTGCATATCTAACGAATTTTTCAATTGATTCTAAAGACATTTTCCTGATATGCATGTGATAGTTCCTGATGCAAATAAGGCGCTGGAATTGTCGCTCTTTTGCAGCTAGTGAAAGCACATTGGGGTGCAGCTCTTTGGTGGGGACATAGGCATTAGTTCAGGTAGTGAGGAAAGCCCATCTACAAATTAATATTTGCCATTAGCAGAGTGTTGTGTCTATATTGATACACTGGAGATTTGAGGTAGGTTGTGGAGAGAGAATCAACCTTTGCTCCACAGTGCACCATATTTTCCTGTGGACATCCACATGCCAATGTCTAAGCCTGAGTCAGGAAAAAAAAGAAGCTGCAATAGCTTTTTCTCTTGAGCTCTCACCACAGAATAATCCTTTCCTCCCTATAAACTTTTATCTTTAATTGGTTTTTAGGGACTCTTATCCATCTACTTTTTACTCTTTGTGTGAATAATTCTGCCTTTCTCTTCTATGTTGCACCTCAGAGCTACAGTCCAATTTGCCTTGTTTTCTGGGCTGGTCTTTAAGTAATGCGAGTTTAATGCTGATATTGCATTAGTGATCAATCAAACCTGTGCCAAAAGCACATGCTAAATAAATAAATAAATAAATAACCCCTCTGGTATATTTTGATGTGCCTTTGAAAGGAGGAAAATTCCTTTCACATGGCCTCTTGTCCCTAGAAATCTAAAAGTTTCTTTGTCTTGGCAAATAGCCAAGCAGCACCGTGATGTACCATTTTTCTTGGCCAGTGTTTTTAGGTCTTTTGAAACCAGACCAAGTGTTCACATGGTATTTCTTCATTTAACAGCTGCAAGACAGTGACCACAGCTGCATGTGCAGCTTCCATCTATAGCAAGGGACGCTGTGGGTTTTTTCTGAGATAGCTGACTAAAGGAATTCAAACTCTGGACTGATACAGGCAGTGCTGTGGCTTCCTATGAAGCCATTTTACTCTACCTATAAACCTCAGGGTTTCAGGAGGCAGAGCCAGAGAGAGGCCTTTGCAGGGTGATTTTGTATACACATGCTAATTTTCTGCATGCATAGGAGCAAATTAGCATCTCCCAAGGTGAACACCATGCAAGTGGACTGAATCCGAACATCTGCAGTCCACCTGGCAGCAATCTTTGGGAGCCCACACTGCTTGGTGCTTTCCCTCAACCCAATCCAAGTCCCTTGAGGTTACAGACTTGGCTGTCTGTT
This sequence comes from Dicaeum eximium, assembly GCA_013396995.1. Lineage (NCBI taxonomy): Eukaryota > Metazoa > Chordata > Aves > Passeriformes > Dicaeidae > Dicaeum > Dicaeum eximium. Next base: position 1,366,619 of record VWZP01006907.1, read on the forward strand.
TAAATTGACCCAGCTTGGAGTGGTCCCTTACGTCATTTAATTTCATAAGCTATAAACTAAACTATTTGTGAGATTTGCCTAAGTTGCTTGCTAGCAAAATGCAATGATGCTTGTAAAAAAAAGGGGAAAAAAGAGAAGGGGAAAAAACCCATCAAAACACAGTTCATGTGTAAGGCAAAGTCAGCCAGGAAACGTTTATGACAGATCCTGAATGATCAGACACTCAGGAAGTGGAAAGGAGGAAGAAATGTTTCCCTGACTGCTTGTTAGGGGTTTCTGTGGTGTTCCAGTGAAGAGTGGTGAGGTTTATGCGGGGTTAAGATATCTGAAACTAAGCCTGGCAGGATGGGAAGATTCTGCCTATGCTTAAAAAGAGACAGTGCATTTGTGCACTAAAACATCCTGGTTTAAGACCATAATAATATTATTATTAACCAGTTGGTGGTGGTTTGAACATGAACTGAGAATGGAACAAACCCATTTTAAGACCCACAATAGAAATACTATCCCAAAACATCTCAGGAAAAACTCCTAAAGCGTTTAGTTTTTTTCCAAGACTAGAGGATTGGGGTACTATTCAGTTAGGTGGATGTGGCTGCTTGATAGATTTGTTTACGTACAAGGATGTGTGTTAATTTTTTATCCATTTGTTTAGGAATTGAAATGACCACATTGTGAAAGCAGAATTCCTGCCCAAGAGGTCATTTAATCTACACACAGTAAGAAATAGAAAGATGGGACAAACTGACAAAGACTGCATGAGATAACAGCTGAGGTCAGCAAAGCAATCACTGTTTTCCTTTTGTCCAATTTACTTTCTGTTTTTGTTCTTGTGGAATAGCAGTGGCTCAAGGCACACAAGCATCGGGAATGTGGCTCCCCTGCTGTGGTCCAGCCTGGGAGAAGCATGGGCAGGGAGCTCCACTGCTGCAGAGGCAGAGCCCTGGCAGTCACAGGCAAGGAGGCTGAAATTGCCACCGAGGGGGGCCCTGGGGGAGCGAGCACAGCGGTCACTGCAGACCACCCTGGCTGGGCTGTGACAGCGGGGCCCTGGGGAGCAGTTCCTGTTTCCTGCCTCCGAAACTCTCCTGGAGGTCCCTTTCCTTTCGCGTCTCCGAGGTGTACGCCTCATGGCTCTCAGCCACAGAAAGATTTAGGCACATGGCTTGTAGGGTCAAAAGGAATAGCCACCCTTGTAGCAAAAATGAAGCTCATCTGTGTTTGTTGAATTCTTTTGGCATGTTTCTTTTACTGAGGAGAAACCTTCACATGCTGTCAGCCCTCCCAGCGCAGGACACGGTGCAGTTGCTCGACTCCTCCTGCAAACACACACTATTCCTTCCCTCTGTTGGTTGTTTCTGCACTTATGGTCTTGCAAACTTGTCTTATAATGCTCTAGCATTTTAATGTTTAAAAGCAATGTATGGACAAAAATGAAAGAAAAAGGATTACTTTTTCTACTAATGATCTAGTTACAAACCATCCAAAGGTTTGCTGACAATTCCACAGTTGTCTCACGGTGTAAGCAGTCCATTGGGTCAACAGGTTGCTTTTATCCCTCCCTAAGATGAGCACCTTATATTGGCATGTTTACATCCATCTGCAGCATAGCCCCTTGTGCTTTATGTATTTATGTATTATGTATTCAGACGTTGTTAATAATTGATTAACCCTTTACAAACCACTTTGATGTGGAGTCTCTCTCTAAAGTGGAAACAGGAGCTGATCAGAGAGGTGCTTGTCAAAGAGGCTATTAGACAACATCCTTCCTGCCTGGAAAAACCCCATGCTAATAAACTAACACATGAATTCAGGTAAATTCTGTTCCATTTTTATCTGGAGCTTCCTTCTGTGAATTCAATTCCCTCTTTGGTTTTTTCTCTGTTTACTCAAAAGAGATTTCAAATACTCTGAGGGTTTCGGGCTGTATTTTCTGTGAAAACATTTTCTACCTATGTCATTTATTGATTCACCAATCCTGTATGGTCTTTTTTCCTCATGACACACCAGGAATTATGCACATGCACTCAGGGGTGAGTAGGCTGTAATGATTTCCCCATGTAAGGCTGCCAATATGTTTGTTGTTGAAATGTGCTACTATACAAAAAACCCTGGGGAAAAAACATGTGTGTAAGTTGGATGAGTGGCTTTGTTTGAAGTTCTGTAACCATAAATGAATTGAATGTATTTATGGGTTTATAGAATGATAGAATTGTTTTGGTTGGAAGGGACTTTTAAAGATCATTTAGTTCCAACATCACCACTCCCCCTCCTTCCATGGACAGGGACACCTTACACATTAACAGATTGCTCAATGCTCCATCCACACTGACCTCAAATATTCCAGGAAAGAGGGATCCACAGCCTCTCCAGGCAACCCATTCCAGTGTCTCCTCAACCTCATGGCAAAGAATTTCTTCCTTATGTCTAAACGAAACCTATCCTCTTTTGCTTTAGAACTTTTACACCTTGTCCTATCACTACAAGCCTTTCTCCATTTTTTATGAGGTCCTGTAAGTATTGAAGGGCAGAAATAAGGTGTCTCCAGAGCCTCCACTTCTCCAGGCTGAAAACCCCCAACTGTCTCAGCCTGTCTTGAGAGGTGAGGTCCTGTCCTTCTGATCATTTTTGTGCCCCTCCTCTGCACCCATTCTAGCAGGTTTATGTCCTTCTAGAGATCACAGAAGTCACAAATGTGTCTGCCAGTGGCCAGGGCTTTGGTTTCATCCTCCACACTGAACCTAGGGAGGTTATAATTCTTCCCACCTCTCCTCACAGGTTCCAATGAAAGGATCTCTCTCATCCTCTCCCAGGCAATCTGCTGTAGCCTGCTGTTACAACCCACCCTGAAGCAGGGTGACAGACTTCTGTTAATAAATCCCTTGGGGTGAATTTGAGTGAAATGACACTAAATGAACAGTGTATACATGAGGCAAATTTATTTTAAAAGAATTTTAATGCAGTGCAGAAGAAGTATGTCACCATCTTAGTTCTATTCAATGAAAGTATAAAAATATCAAAAAGAAAATACTCAAGGAAAAGAAAGGAATAATAAGAGTAGATAGTGGAGAGGAAAGATATTACTACTCATGGATCCCACAATAAGACCTGATTGTTTCTATTTCACTGCAATAATGGTCACAGTCTTGATCCATTGTGGGGGAGAGCCCACCAAACCAAGAGTTTGTTAGGTTACACATATTCAAGATGCCATGGGAAAGCCCAGATCCCTCCTCAAGGAGGAAATTCTTTATTTCTGATGCAACACTATGGGGCATGTGTAGCCTCCTGATGGAGAGTTGCCAGAAAGAGTCTGGGGGTACTTTGGGGCCCTTGATGGTCCACAGACCCCGCTAGTGATAGGACTGCAATGTTTGACCCTGCTTCTTGCAACTGTGCAGCTGTGCCTTAGGATGGAAAAGGGGATGTTGGCATCAAAAAAGCATTGCCCCACCTCCACAGGATCTGCTTCTTACCAGCCATTCCCCTCAGTTGGTTTGAAACAGCTTCCTGAAGACTCCACATTCCTAAGTGTCCTGGATGCAGCCGACCAAGCAGCAACAGAAACAGTGGCTAAGTTGCCACACTGCAGTGCCAGAGAAGGGATAAACATCCATGATTTGCAGTAAATTCTGATGGAACACACTTGATGGCTTAAAAGCTTTCTATATAATACTATTAATTCCTACTGACTCCTAACCAAGCCTTTTTTCCAGTTAAGAAGAATCAGTATGTGAGCTAGGAGGCACTGAAGTGACTTAGTTTGACAACAGAGGCTGAGTTCCACAATTGAAAGGTATTGCTGACAGCACACTCAGGGGATTCACTGTCGAGTTTCACAAATTTAAAATAAAGCACCAGCTTCTAGGTTGAGTCCTCTATTTCTGAAATACTGAATGATCCTTTGAAACCAAAGATATTGATATATTCTGCGCTTCAGGGGAATCAATAGAAACTTTAATCACAAAATTAAATAAACCAAATCTACTGGCATTACATGCTAACACTTTTGGAAGGAGCAACATGACATCTTATAGTTCTCCTGCAACTGGGCTTATTATTTACAAAAAAAACCAAAATCAATAGCTTCTTCAGAAGACAGAGAAAAAGGACCATCCCATCATTTTGAGGTGACATCTCAGTGGGCTTCAGTGCAGTTTCAGAGGAACAGCAAGACATGTTCTTCTGTGATACAAGTATTTTTGACAGAAGGAACTTACCTCTTAGATCTTCATCACCATCCCTGAATTTCCTTAAAAATCTGTGCCCCCCTACTATCCCATTCATCCCTTATACACTTCCAAGGCCCAGCTGTGAAAAAGCAGGGATGTGAAGGTAGGGACTTGTCTGTGAAGCAGCAAGAAACTTTGTAGAGGCCCACCTGAATCACACATAGGATATACTCCTGAAGTTCATACATTTTATCAAGAAAAAATGAGTCTAGAAATTAGTTTTGTCAATTCTCAAGGAGAATTATGCAGAATGATAAGTAAACATAAAACTTAAATATGCTTATTTGTAAAAAAACTACAAATTCTTTTATGTGTAAAAAGTTTAAAGCTAAGAATTTCTTCAGGAAAGGTATCTCTTTTGAAACTAATCTGTTTCCCTGAAAAAGTGTTGCAAAAGTGAAGAGTGAAGTCCTTTCACTTATTAAGTCCTTTTCTGAAAAGAGTTAAGAATCACAGAATCACAGAATCACAAGGTTGGAAGAGACTTTCAAGATCATTGAGTCCAACCCAGCCCCAACACCTCAACTAAACCACGGCACTGAGTGCCACATCCAGTCTCTTTTTAAACACATCCAGGGATGGTGACTCCACCACCTCCCCAGGCAGACTATTCCAGAACTTAATCATTCATTCTGTGAAAAACTTCTTCATAATAAGGATACATATACTGGGAGCTTCCTAAGTGGAAAGGCACAAAACCTCTTAATTTTATGTCAAAAATAAAGATTCTATATCCATGTTCTTCCTGGAAATTCATAGAAAAATTTAACTTTGGGATTTTCTTTTTCCAGAGCAAATGGTTCAAAATGTGAAATATTTCTTTATAGAATTAGAAAAAAAGGCAAAAACCTAACAACAACAATAAAAGAAAAACAACAATAAAACTCCACAAGAGCAAACAAAAAAACCAAACAAACCAAACAAATATTCAAAAAACCCTAATAAAAGACCTATTTGTAAACCTTTCTACTACAGCCATCACAGATTTTTCACTTCAAATTCTGCAAGAAGCCAATGTCTTTATGTATAAACATAAAGATTTTTCATTTATTATCTTCATATTTCTTGGTATTATGACTATTATTTGTGATAGAAGGAAAAAACATTGATTGATCTGAAAATAGTAGGAAGTTTTACAGAACAAATAAATACATAATCTACAATAACAGAAGCATATAATTAGTGTTCTGTGAATCTATAGTAGTTCATCCCACTTCTGAACTAATGGAAACTTGTGGAATAGGGATAAAAGAATTTTTATCTATAACCCAGGCAGAAGCAGGTCTTTTTTCCCTCTTAAATGAGCTGAAATAATTCAGTTTTGTGCTGTGTTAATTTTGGCTGGCTGCTGGGTACTCACCAAGCTGCTCTATCACCCCCTTCTCATAGGACAGGGGGAAATTATGAGGAAAAGCTCATAGGTTGATACTGGATCAAGACAAGGACAGGCAGATCATTTACCAATTACCATCATGGGCAAAACAGACTCAATATAAGGGAAATTAGTTTAAGAGATAGAGAATTAAACAGAATAGGATAATGGGAAATACAGAGAAATTGTAAACCACCTTCTCAACCCACTCCCATCATCCCAGGCTGAATTTTCTTTCTCTCTCTTTCACCTCCTCCCTCCCAAGCAGAGCAGGATGATGGGGAATGGGAGGCACTGTCAGTTCCTTCTGTTTCATCTCTGCTCTCCTTTACTCCTCATGTTCTTCCATGCTCCAGAGTGGGATGCTCCCACAGGATACAACCCTTCCCAAACTGCTCCAGGAACTGTCCTTTCCCACGGGCTGCAGTTCTTCAGAAACTGCTCCAGCATGATTCCTGTCCATAGAGAGCAGTCCAGGAATCAGGCACTCCAATGTGGGTTCCCTGTGGGGTTACAGGAACAGACTTCATAGCACAAAACTTTGTTTTAAATCTATTTTGGATTTATTCTGGAATGATGGACAGTTCCATAGCTTTTTGCATGGATGGGATCTTTAACAAGAAGTGCTGCTCATGATCAAAGTCAAGAAGGAGACTTGTGCCACTCTCCTAGATAACCTTGCTTAATGTCTCATTCACACCCATTTATTCTGAATATATGCAGAGATACTGTTCCCTTTTCCAAATTATTACAATATTCTGAAAAGTGTTTCTCTGCAGGACTAACTTTAGGAACAAAGAAGAGGCACCACTGTTGAAAGATGTGTCCATGGAGTCATTTCCAGGATAGAGACTGGCTTCTTGAATGTTGTTTTTCATGGAAGTAACCTTAAGGGCAGAATTTATATAAGAATCCATTAGAGACAGACACAATTGGATCTATCATAGCATATAATGACTTTCTGGGCCACATGTCACTTTGCTTTGCATCTTGCAGGCAATTTGTGAATGGCAGTTGGTGAGACAAGATCTGCTACATATCTTTAGAGTAGAATATTGAACATGACACAATAAAGCCTGATTTTAATCTCAGGATAAATAATAAAAATAACATAGAAAAGCTGTTAGTAAATACTGTAAAAGGAAGTGCTTGAGGGTGTTTTCTGATAGTGTAGTTATTTATAAACCTCTCCTTCCCACATGCTAAAAGACTCATTAAGTATGGGGATTCTGGATAAGAGCAATAGAGTGAATGTGCAGTGGGTAGCATGCAGTAAATATTCAAAAGACACTGGAGAGTCCTTGTTCAGGGACCAAGCTCGGGAAGTGATGCAAACTCTTCACAGAGCACTTAATTTGATTCTCTCAGAGATTTATTTCAGCCTGTGATTGATGGAAACTGACTAAGTGGTACTGTGGCAAAAGTACAAAAGCTATTGAACTATTAATGTTATTTATAAGGACAGGACTAACCATGATAAGCAAGGACCAATATGAAATGTTTGTTTACTTATTTGGTGTGAAAACCCTTCTTTTTTGAGGAGCCAGCAGGGCTGAACAGGCTGAACAGAAGGCAAAGACAAGTGCTGGCCTCCCAGGGCCATCGTAGGCTCAGCTCTGCTTACAGTGGTGTGGGAAGCAGGTTAGGGCTGAGAGCTTTCACAACAGGTTTTGGAAGCACTTTGTGAAAAATGAAGTATAAACACAACGGCCCTGAACTTCCTTGGGTTCAGAAAATGTTGTTCTTCATCTCTGACCTGTCAGCTGCACCAGGCTTTGCCATTTCATCTCTCTTGTTAAGGACATCAGAAATGGGTAAGCAAAGTGGAGTAGCAATCAGTATTCTTTGTATTTGACAACCATTTCGTCTCCCAAAGAAATCACCCCTTTCTTGGGTCCACATTTCCTGAGTGCTTGGAAATCACCACAACATAAATATATGCCAATCAAGTGGTTAACATAATAGCATATTGTGAAATTATATGTAAACATCAAACTACATTGATTGAGCAATTTCCTATCCAGTTATTCTTGAATTACCACTTCCCTGAATATGTCTTTTAGGAATGTCTCAGCTAGAAAGCTGTCTGCAATGTTTTATTCTCTTTAGACCTAGTTCAAAATATTCCAACTCCCACACACTGGCCAATATATTGCAGGTCCCTGAGCCAGCAATAACAACCCAAATGTGTAAGTTATTGGCCAGGTACAAAATGCACAGAGCAATATGGGCAATTGACCTGTAAATATTTGTCTGAAATAATTCAAGAACCTCTTGCTTGCAATTTGCTGCATGAGCTCAACCTCTAACCCATTTAATGCCATTATCCTGAACTCAAGCAAAGGGATAAGACATACCAACATTCCAGTACAGGAATCCCTGTGGTACCATTTAACTTGGAGGAGGAAGGAAGGGTTGGAGTTGCAGGTGGCCTTGCAATTCTTGGGAAACATCCTGCTTCACAGGAAGGTTTCCTCAGTAACTATGCAAAGCCAACCAATGTGTCAATCAAATTGTAGTGAGTAGTCAGCCCAAACATCTGCCTTTTTTGTCTGGTTTCCCTGGGTGTTCTGCCTGGATTTTGTAGCATAGAAATACTTGACATGAAAGCATTTGCTCAGTTCACAGAGAAAGGCACAGCAGCTTCTTGGACTCCTGTCTGATTTGCTTTAGCCAACCAGTCATCTGCATGACAGAGGACTGTTTTTAATTTGATGCTGGTGCACTGATTAACAGTGCAGGTTCCTTAGACTTGCCAATCAGAAAGATTAGACAGTGAGCTTGTAAAAATTTACTTATGAAAAGTGACATTCTCATATCAGTTCATGCTGGCATCTATCTGCTAAAGGAAAAATGAAACCAAATATTTTGTGTCATACAAATCAAAGTAGGAAAGAATGGGAGGAACGTGTGGCACTTTTTCCCAGTGCATCAGGCAGTTGTTTCCCAGATAATAATTAGATCTCTTTCATTTATTGACATATTAGGCAGGATTTATGAAAAAAAAACAAAACCAAAAAACAACAAAACCAACAAAAAACCAACTTTTGAAGTAGTATGATATTCAAGATCTGCTTTCAAGTTTATTGCAAGTTCATAAAGGCCAAGGAGAGGTTTGTCTTAACAAAGCTTTGAATCAGGAGTTGTTTTGCTCCAAGAAGCCTTCACTCTTCAGTTATCTGCAAGACATGATTTTTTTCTGTGAGAACAAGCCTTCTGAATAATCTTGTGGTTCACCAAGTCTAGAAAACCTCTGAGTATCTCCCAGCTGTCTAGGTTCTAATTCTGACCAGAATCTCAATGTATAGAAATTTCATTTTCGCACACATTTTGCCGATGTCTTTTTCAGAAGCATGCACACAAAAAGTGCTGGGTTTTTGGTTTAGACCAAACAATATCTGATCTGTCCTTGCAACCACATACCCTTCAAGGATCTCTAGAAGTTAGGGACAATGCTTATGATAGATGATAGAATGATGAGGGAATTATAAACAGAAGTTCAGGCAAGCCTTGAACTCTCACTGCCCCCCTTTAGGTTCATATGTCTAAATGCCAAGTGCCAGCAGGGACCCTGCAATCTTTGGCCATGTCTGCTCTATCAGAAGAATGAAACAGGAGCTAACAAAGCAGTATGACTTTAATCTTTCCATCCTGATTCTCAGCTATACCTGGGTTATCAGCTGGCCTCAGTGGGGCTGCACAGTGCCTGAGAAGAGTTCAGGTCCCCTGCTGTGGGATGTGCCCAGCCCTGCCCATACCCAACACACCCAGCATGTGAACAGGAGTGTGAGCTCTGCTCATCCCCAAACCTGTCTGGGCTGACCAGCCCAGCCCCAGCAGCTCAGCAGGACAGACTGGAGAGGAAGGCTGGGACTGTGACATCCATGGGACAGTGGGGACATTTGTCTGTGTCTATACTAAGCAATTAAGAGCCACTCAGCACAGGACCAGGGCACGGGCCATGACTGACCCCTCTGCTCACCTTTGCAGGCTCCCAGGCAATGCTCAGACTTGTCCAGCAGCAGGAAGGGGCCAGGCCCTGGTACCATCCCTGATGTCTCACCTGCAGATGGGTAGGGGAAGACTCCTGGCTTGGGGAAAAAGCATTCTCCCTTGTTTTGTATGTGCTCAAGACACCCCTTGTTGCTGCTTATGAACATATATATATAGCAGAACTTTACTGCATGATGTCTGAAATACTGGTTTGATGCTGGTTTTTCTTGTCCAGTCCATACATTAATTTCACCAGATGTATTTTGCCTCTTTAAATCAGACAATCTTGAATGTCTGTTATAGTGATAAAATGTCTTGTGCTCTGCCAGCACAGAACTGTCATAGTCCCATTGTTTACTGAATCCAGGCAAGCTTAGTCATAGTGGCACTACACAAAAAAAAAAAAAAAAAAAAAATAACAATACCTTGAAAAATAAGTTAGAATAACAATGATGGGACTATCATAGGACTTTAAGGTTGCTATCATTTATCCTTTTATGAAAAATATGCATTTTTTTTTCTTCAAGTTCTGGATTCTGCGTTGTTTGTTGAATGTTGCAGCTACTACCTGCTGTCTTGGCTTTTTAATTTTTCTAGTTGGTGAGGCAATAACACAGGGAAGATGAAATGTGCTATGCAAGTGCAAAACAAAACCCAGGCTCATTGATTTTGGTGGAAATTTTATGCTTCTATAGCACATTCCATCTTCCACACTTTTCCATTTATGGGATAGTGTCACTGGAGAGAATTCTTCACATGCACTTCTGTATTATTTAGCCATGTAATGTGCTAGTGATAAGATCAAGATGTTTGGCACTAAAATCCCAACTGTTTCAGCAAGTGCTTCATGGTTAGTTGGGGTGTCATATCTCTTAACAAGCTTGTTCATCATCTTTGCTTTTTTCTTGTGGAACAGGTAATGAGTGGTAACTTGTGTATCTCTTTCTCTAGTCATCTGGTTCCCTGTTATAGAAACAGTTGTCTTTCATCAGATAACAATAAACTTTCCTTGTATTTGGTATTTAGTTTATTGGGTTTGAGTTTGGGTTTTTTTGGTTTGATTTGGTTGGGGTTTTTTTGTTGGTTTGTTGCTGTTGTTATTGTGGTTTTGGGGTTTTTTCTTCATGTTAAATCTATAGACTAATTCACAGCAGAGATTTTTTGCAGAACTTCAAAACCTGAAATGAAAAACTGTCTGGTGCTTAAATAAAGAACAGGATGGAATACCTGGTCTGACACAGACTATTATAATCGTGGACCACTCATTTTACCAGTCTCTTTTTCCTTAAAATGGGACACCTTAATATTTATCCTCCTAATGTAGTGGTAATGTTTCATGACTTAGGAAATGTTTATAGCACAACACTGTTATTAGCATAGCATTATTTACTTCTGCAAATGTTGATTAAAGACACTAAAATTATCTGGATGATAAGAGTAAGGTACAAAAGGAAATGAAAATGAGGCTTTAATCACTCTCTCAGTGTATAAAGGAACACAGATAAGACCATTTCCAAACACAAGCTATAAATAGGAAATTACCCAGTGAGTACAATTTTGTCACATGTTTTCTCTCTGGGGATTGCATGTCAGCAGAACTGTGTCTTTGCTACCTGCTGCCACAGGCTGCTAGCTTGGAACCAAGATCTCAAACATGGTGAAAGGATAAAGACAATTAATGGCCACAGCAGCTCACACGGGTCTCACTTCCACAGATCCGGTCACCTTGAGGAGACTTTCTTTCAATGGCATGCTGTGGCTTCAATTACATGGTTGCTGCTGTGTTCTGTTTTGCCTTCTGATATTAAGATATTGCCAGGATAAATATGGCCTCCTGAAGGTTTGCACTGAGTCAACTTCGTGTACAAAGCTAAGAGTGATAAAAATTTCTTCTGGATTAAACAAGTTAACATTGTTCTTGCTGACTTAGGCAATGGGAGAATCCTTTGTGATTCATTTAATAGAAATGCTGCTTTTGTCTGAAAGTCTGCAACTCTTCCACTACTCAGGAGGCACAGCTTCAGCTCTCTGCTTCTCCTAATTTGGTTGGTCTCTACCTCAGTTTGCTATGATGCTTGCACATCCACCCATGTACATCTTTTCCTTGCTGAGAAACTCTGTTGCAGACTTCATAAGTGACCAAATTGCAGCCACTGTCCCCATTTTCATTCTTTTCTTGACAAATTCAAAAATTCTCAGAAAAGTCAAGAAATCATGGTGAAATCAACATGGAAAGTTGTGACACTATCCATGATGCCTGTATGAGCCTTGAAAAATTATATATTTACTTCACTAGAATTTAAAACTCCACAGTTCATCACTGTTTCTTTCACAAGTTGGATTTTTCCTCGTATCTCCTTCTTGTTAGGTTTTTGACTTTGGGTGTCTTGCACATGCACACCAGCTGTGTGCACACACCATACACTTTATGCAGAGCAGATGAGAAAGCAGCTTTAAGTGAGTACCAGGTATCTCACTCAGAGTCTGCTCTCATCAAACCTTCCCTGTTGGAGCACAGGTAGAGCAGAGGAAAGAAAGAAATTTGTTGTGGGTTCTCCACTACTTTCCTACTCAAATTTCCAGTTACTACTCTAGCTCTCTGCCAAAATTATCATTTGTAGTCCTTGATGATAAATTTAGGATGACCTAATCTATCACAGGATTAACAGTCTTTAGCTTCATGAACTATAAACCCCTCATCCACCCAGACTTCAGCTGTCTACTGGAGCTGGTAGTTGAATTTGGCTTTCTTCTCCATGCCCTACAGTCCTTCCTGGGACCCCACAGTCACCCCATTGCCAGTAAACTGAGTAAGGCCAGGGTGCATCCCAAGCACTGGCACAGCACTGCCCACACTATGAAGCCATAAAAGAGGTACATGACATTCTTTGGGCCAGACAATCCAGTACTCTTCCAGACAAGTAGTGGACATGGCTCAGGGACCAGCATGGACTAGAATTCACACCTTAGGGAGTTCACAGCTTGCTCTACCTGGGAATTAGAGAAATGTTAGTTAGACATGAACTGTGCTGTATCAACTGGCTACAGGAGCATCCACATCAGTGTTTTAATTTAGGACAGACATATTTATTAAAAGCTTGTTTCCTTGTTGGTTCCCAGTTTCTCACAATCCTATCTGGAATAGAAAAGAGACTCCAAATATCCTGTCACCTTAACCATGGCAGTACTTAACCATGAAATAAAATTGTTGGAAGTATGCTACCGTGCCATAATTCCTAAGCTACTATAGGAGATAGATAAACCAAAATGTTACTGTTAAAAAAAAAAAGTGTTTCAGAGTAGCTGAATGTAGCTTTGAATATTGGATGTAACTTTAATAACCACATTGGGCCTTCTGACTTGAATATGACACCAGATATTCCTTTTTTCTGTGTTCCTGTAACACCAGCATCCTTTGTAAGTCTCGTTTGTACAGGGTCCATCTAAAGACTCACAGCTCAAAGCACCAAATCTTTGTGCCCAAAACAAATGGAGATTTATCCACAAGCAAAAGCTGTCCTAGGTTAATTCTGAAAAAGGTGCTGCAAGATCCAGCATGAAACATCATGTAATATGTGGACCATAATTCTTACTTGGCCACAAATATCCTTACTTGGCCACAAACATCAGGCAGTATTTAAGTGCAAGTTTGCAATGATTTCATGGTTCTAGATGTTATTGCAGCCTTTCTTTTAGTCAGGCATTTGTGGAATCTTCTACTTAAAGGAAAATGTTGAAGGAGGATTGGAAAATGTATTTTTCAGTTATTATTTCCAATTTGCTCAGTTATCTGAAATCCCAGAGAATGTCTGTTAGTTTGCCAGATTTTTTCATTGAAATGTGGCCACTGTACTTTGAAAAATATACAGTAGCCTAAAATTCAGATTAAAAAAGGAAACCTTTTTAGTGGAGGACTAGAGGAGTAGATATCTACCAAAATCTTTGGTTAATTTTAAGGACACGTACCATGATCTTCTATGCACAGCATGGGTAACAAATTGATTCAAGGGCATATCTTGGGAAGGTCATTGTAGAACTTTGCAGGATGATCTGGACTGGCACTAAGACCAATGAGACTGTGCCAAATGCTTTATATCAAATGATGCCCATCTTCCACATTTCTACAGTCCTTATTTTGCCACTCCTCATGTGCCCTCACGAAGGCAAGCAAAGAGGCAAATGGGAGCATGGAAACAAGTGCTAGAAGATAAGAGATATTTAGTCCAATAGATGCAGAAAAAGATTGCCTTGAACATGTTTGTAAAACAAGTTATTGTTTTGTATCGTGCAAGGATTAGATATCTTGGGATAATCTGTGCTCTGAGGAATTACCACTTTGCTCCAGCCCTGGATCACACGTACATGAGACTATGAGAAATCCTTTTCTGGCTGTTCCTCTGCCCAGCAGATGGACATGATAGAGATGGGATTTTTTTTATTATTATATTTTCCCTTTTTGTCTCTTTTCCTAAGTCCAGTTGGCAGATCTTGTAATTTGCTGTGTTGACCCTTCCAGGGGCTTGATATTGAACCTGCCATCTGGCTAATAATGAGGCCAGCTGGACACTAACACCAAGATTCAGTCCCAGACTCACATCTTCTTCATCTGGCTTCTTTTTTATCTGTTTGTTCTTGTTATGTCCGGACCCAATTGACATCATGTTGTGCAAAGTCACACAAAGTTCTTAGCCAACCTTTTATTTCTGGGTACACTTAATGATGGTAGGGGTGTTATTTTTCTGTTCACTTAGGCAACATTTTATTGTTGTATGTGGACCATATAGGGTGACAAAAGGAGAAAAACCTGATGAAACTGCTCTCACTGTTAATAATCAGCAGGGTTTGCTGGTTGCAGCAATAGGTTCAGATAAATCACTGGATCATTTCCCTCAAAGTTTAATTGAACCACTGCTCTTACTCACCAGTTTGATTGATGTGACAGTGTACACAGTTTCTTGATTCATAAGAAGTAAACATTTTTCTGTTGCTAAATTAGAGATCATCCTCTAGGACATTCAGAACAATTGAATCTGACAAAGACTCTTGGTACACTGGATGTTATTGGGTCCACCTTAGTGGGACTGGCTGTGACAGACTCCTGTTTGTACCCTTGCTCTGGGACCCCACCGTGTCTGCTTAGGTCATATCATTACTGGCAGTGAAGTGAGAGTCAGAGGATCTTGGTGTCTTTGCTGGACACAAATAACTGATCATACAGACAAAAGGGTCTTTCCTTACACTTCTGTTCAAGGAAAGGTGAGGCAGGAGCTGAGACAGCAGCAAAGCGGGCAGGGCACAGCTCCCACCAGCACAAGCCCTTAGCATCAGCAACGTGAGCAAAGCAGATCCAGTGATAGCAGCTGCCTTCAGCCTGGAGCCGAGATTGGCAGACAAGGCTCTAGGGATGAGGCAAGTCTGGAGTCAAGTCAGGAGGCCAAGTCTGCCTGTCAGGGTCAGAACTCACATCAATGGGGTATATGGGCAGGCAGAGCTGAAAAACTGCTGTGACAAGGAGCAAGGCTTTTGTGCAACATGCTTAACAGCTCCTGTCAAAACACACAGGGTGAGAAGAATCAGATCTATTCTGTTTTGTAAGCTTCATTTTGGTAAGGTAACATCACAGACATCTCACTTTCATAAGAGTAGGAAGTAGCTATCCTTTTTTCCTGAATATACTGAAAGGCACCCGCTTTATTACTTCACAGACAAGTGTTTCTCTTTATTAACATGAATTTGCAGACACTTTATCCATGAGAGACTGAAAAGTCAATGTCCATGCTGTAATATTCTTACTCCTATCCAATAACATGCCAGTCCTATATCTTCATGTAAGAAAGAGATCATTCTTCCCCAAGGGAAGAATCTTGCTCAACATCTGCTTTATGTCTTCTGCAGCTCCTGCTGTTGCCTCTTACACAGAAAGGGCCACTCTCAAGTGTAAAGACCCATTTTGAAAATGATCACTTTCTTGCCAGCTGTTAAATGAAGTGCAGTGCAAGAACAATCCTTCACGTGACCATGGAGATAAGCTAATTATACTGTGCCAATCAGGGGTGTGTTGTCCCTATTTGGCAAGCCTTACAAGGTGTATACCAAGGTTTGTTCTCCCTGAATCCTCTGAAGCCTGTAGTAGGAGATCATTGATTTATGCTGTTGTTGCCTTAGAAAGCACAGAAGGGTTCATGTTGCCAGGGATGTGGGATCAATCCTGTAATTACAGTCCATTAGCAGGGAAGCCACTGTTAGGGCTCTCTTGCATTAGAAATAGACCACCATTTCTAAAACTGTCTAAAACAATGAGGTCTATGAAAATAGCTCCCAGTTGTGAAGAAGAGGATTGTACAATCAGCTGGAGAGGTAAATGCATTGGAGCACAGGTCAGCACAGAATAGAGATGGTCCTTGTCTCAGTGCATTAAAGGCAGTCCACTATGGTTTCAGAGTGATTTTCAAGGCCACATTTGAAATCAATCTGCCTCCAGGTGGTTTTCTCCAGAAAGATTTCCCATTAGATTTCTACTTAGTGTTTTGCACCCTGCCTTCTGCTTTATCTGGGAAAACTCTAAGGAATTGCTTTCAGATTCACCATTTAATTTCTTGTAGAACTCTTGTAGAGACACTTCCAGGCCTCTGCCTTACTGGTCTACATCTGTGACTTGAGTTTTGAAACAGTGCACAGTCAATTGTCTCTCCTCCTATCCAAAACCCCATTGATGTTGGAATTTACCTCTATTTAATACCAAAAGCTGAAGTACAGCTGTAGCTGAATGTTGTGGTATTCATGGTCACATTGTCAAGAGCCAATTGCTGTTCCAGAGTGTAATATACTACTTCTATTACTTTTGTGATAACAGGTGCCAGCCAGCTGACACAAGGTGCTGGGTGCTTGCAAGCTCAAAGAGACAGGTTATTAAAACCTTTTTTTAAAAAAAAAAAAGTTGGCTCTCTCTTTTTAAAAAAAAAAGTTATAAACATGGCTGACCCAGGCTGCCCAGCATTGCCAGACATTCAGAATGCTAAGGAGGAGATATGGCTGTTGGTAAGTGATATAGCTCTAATTGTATCAGTTCTAATCTCTACTGTTGACAGCAACCAAGCTGTCTTTATTCTGCTCCTAGTCACCCAGAGAAATAGCAGACTGGGGACCTTCTTCTCTTGCTCATTTCCAAGGCTCCAAACCAGGACCTGCAGTTAGATCAGTCTCGCATTTGCTGAATTTGATCTTTTTTACACCACCTCCTATCCTGTGCATTGACTCAAATGCAGCACTATTTGTCTGAATATACATTCAATATTGCCTTCACCACCTCCTTTTCTCTCTTCACCAAAGAACAAGAGGAAGTCTCAGAGAGAGCCATCTAGATATTATTAATAATGCCTTTTTACCTGGATCCCCTTTTACCCTACGTAATCCTTTAGGTATGACTCTACTTATCCGATCAGACCAACCCCTCTTTTCTTCTGTCAGTTCCCTGTCCAAGTGTCAGCAGTCTGAGGCACAGTGATGCTCAAGTCCCCAGGCTAGGTGGGCTCTAGCAATCTATCCTCTGTTACTGGAATAGTTTATGCCAATACAGCTCCCTGGATTTCAGCCCAAGGGCTGCACATGAAAGAACTGAAATCAGCACTCCCTGGTCTCTAATTCCTAGCTTAGTCTCTACACATTTACTGTAATCTTCCTGGGCAGTTCTAAAGGAAGGGCAATCTCACTCACTGACCTGCAGCTTTTTTCTCTTTCAGCCAGGTCAGCAAGCAGCCTTAGACAAGAAAGTGTTTAACCCCTTAGCAGTAAGAATGGCACTTGGTGACATTTCCCTGGCTCTTCTACAGGAACAATGTCAATGATCATTAAGATCATCATTAATGATCATTTGTTTAAAAACTCAATAATGTGAATTTCTTGGCATAGAAATACAGCTCAGACCTTTGGGAAATTCAGATCCACTTACATAACTTCATCCTTGCAATCTCCCAGTAATGTAGAGATTTGTAGCCGCAAATAGATTTAGGGGAGTTTGAAGATTTTGAATTCTTTGAAGGTTTTGATCCAAATTTAACAACCTGAGCTTGTATTGAATGGTACCTGAGAAGTTCCTTGAGAGGCACTATCTCCTTGAAGCACTGAATGGTAATTACAACAGCTCCCCTCTTTGCCCAATATGTTGCATTTAGTAGTTCAAGAGGGTTTTTTTCCCTGGTTATGGTACGAAATAATATTAAAATAAAAATCTAACCAAGAACCAAGAAGCTGTTCTGACGAGTTAACAACTATTCCTCATTTTGTTGCTTCTATCACCCTCTGTGTAAAAACCTGCTCAGTTACACTGTAAATAATTGTATTTTGTTCCTTCTTTTCTTGCCCCAAGTGACCTGTTCAATTCTTGCTGTAGTTCATTTTTGAAAAAGCAAAATCTTCACAAGCTATCAGCAACAGTCAATATTTCAGGGACATCTTCAAATATTGCAAACTGCTGCATGTAGATTTAGGAGCTCTCTCTTACCACCTGTCTGAGCAGCAGGTAGCACAGGTAGTGCTGCTGTGCTGTTTTGCAGAAGAGAACTGAGTCACAAGTAGGTTCATAAATCCAGGGGAATGAAGTGCTGAGTTACTGCTGAGGCTGGGGCTCAGAGGAGGTCCCTCCAGGGACTCATTCCCCAGCTGGGGCAGCAGCTGCCTTTCCCATCAGATGGCTGCACAGGACAGACTTTGCTTCCCATGGTCATGGTGTATCTGCTGTCCTGGTGCCAGAGGGGAGAAGGCTGTGGGTGCAGACCCTTAGCCAGTAACAGAGCAGCTGTCAGGGAGAGCAGGGTGGTGCTGGGGGACAGCTGGCAGCCACCTGGGTCTGACAGGACATCCACCTTCCTGCAGACAAAGCTGGTGCATATCCAGAGGAACCCTCCTCCACTCTGCACCCTTCACAAGAGCATGGACACAGAGAAGGACTTAGTGCTTCTCCAGGCACTGAACCAACCTGAGCATTTTGGCTTCTCTTCCCCATGGTCTCTTGGCTCCAGATGTACTCTGTGAGTGACTGGGACAGGACAACCTCACCCTGGGGATCCGTGCACACTCACCTGTCACAATGAGTTACCAGTGGTGAGCCTGAAACTTTGGCATGACGAGCTTGTACCACAGAGCCTTGGCCACCCGTGCTGTGCAGGATAAGAGCAGCTACAGCCATCGGTCTGAGTAACCTCCCTTCAGGTCTGGAGCCTCTTCAGTGAGCTCTGGTGCAGTATGTGTAAAGAGTAATGCATTGTTGCAGCTAAATACCTCCTTTCAATCAAGGAAAGGCCAATTTTGACTCCCTCAGACACAGGCAGAAATTTTTAAAGGTGACCTATGGCAATCATGGGAGAATCTTTGCTAATATTCCTCTTTACTGGCTGCTGCACAAGCACAGCGACAGCTCTATCCTAAAATGCTTCCTTTCCAGGGGAAAAGACAATAAGCAGGTACAGAGAACTATCTAGAAATTACAAGGAAACAGCTAGAAAACTGGTCAGCAGGACAAACACTAGTTTCAGCACAGCAGCAGCCTGCCAGTTGACACATCTTTTGCAGCCATCACAGCAAGAAAGAATTTTTTAAATGGATTTGAAGGAGGGGCAGCAATCACAGAGGTGCTTGTTTGAAAATTGAGAAAGGGAATGCAGAAAAAAGCACCACAAATAGTAATTGAAGTCCAGAACAGCATTGAGTGGTCTTGGCTTTTATCCCTGAGGCTGAGGGGCTTTGGGTTGCTGGGTGGTGGAGGGGGCATGGAGGGGAGAGAGAATCTTTTCCAGTATGTGAAAACACACATGCACACAGACACACACAAAACATTTCCCTCTTAACATGCTTCCATTGCCTTCATCTCGGAGCCTTTGTTACGGTTACATTTGGTTCTCATTTGATCTGTGCTGCCCCCCTGGTGCCTCTGTCTCGCATCCCTCTATTGTTTAGCTGAGGCTCCTTTCAAGGCTCTTTCCTCACAGTGCCACCGAGGGCTCATGCCAGTCCTTCTTCTCTTCCCCTCCTAGCATTGTTTCTCTCTACCTCTCCAGCATTCCCTGCATTCACTCTTATTTTAAGCCTTCGTTTTTCTATTATTGTTTTCTTCCACTATTATTTCTCCCTGTCATTCTCCCTCTGTCTCTTTTTCTGACATTTTCTTCTCCTCTGAATTAAACATGCCCTTTACCTTTATTTATCCTCTAGATCAATTCCAGTCTGTGTCTTTTTTTTTTTCCCTTTCCTCTCTTCTGGTTGTTTCATTCCCCTTCTTTCTTTCTGATCCTCCTTTTCATGCTCTCTTTTCCCTCGAGAGCTGGTTGGTATTTAAGTAGCTCTTCAGTGTGTAATTTTTGTTTATTGCCAGACCAAAATTTAAAGTCCACCTTGAAAAAGAAGATATCTCCACTGACTTTGGTGGGTCTGCCTGAGTGCTGTAACTTACAAGATTTGTTTTCTTACAGAAACTGAGTTTCTGAAGGCTTTTGTTACAAACTGATCTTTCTACATATTAAATATGCTTGTGGTCAGAATTTGAACTCAGTGTAGTATACAAGTGCCACATAAGATACAACAAACATCTTCTTTGTTATTTATTTATTTCTTATAGAAAACATGTGAAATTGTGTTAGAAAAAATATGGTTCCTTTTCTGTTTCAAAGGAAAGACTTTCCTGGTGCAAGTGATGCTACAACCACTCTGTCATTGTGGATCAGTAGCTGCTCTCAATGTGAAAAAACCCCCGACATTTTGATGTTAGCTTTTGGGATATTCTAAACTCTGTCTGCTATGATGCTCTGACTTTATCTTCATTGAGTGAAAACACTGGGACATCAGAGTTTTATTCCATCAAACAGAAAAATCTAAATCACACCTAAAGACACTATTTTAGTACTTTCATGTCTTCCGCAGTTTAAATAGTTCCTTCTTTTTTTTTTTTTTTTACCCATTTCTGTCTGGGGCTTTTTTCACTGTTGAAGAGAAATGCAGATCCAGAAGAAGACAGATGGGCTGAATATGGGTGAAGTAGTCAGAGTGATCTTAATGTGGAAGGTCAGAAATCCTCTTTATTATCCATATGAGTTTTATGGGTTGTAAAAGAAACCATCAAATTCAAGTCAGGTTCCTTGAATTGCAGGAACTATGCAGTTTCCCCATTCTGGATGGTTAAACAAAATGAAAAACATGAAAAAAATTACATGTCTAAGACAGTCAGAGGAGTTACTCAGTTTAATGTGTTTTTAATTAAATCTTAGTATTTAACATGGATTTCCATCCTGTATGAAGAGATGCATCAGGAAACGTTTTAGTACTATCACACTTTGGTTAAATTCTTGCCTATTTCTGATCAGTGGTTTATTTCCCCTGTTAAAAAATGTTAATCATCATTTCCCCCTGGCTATTTTCACGATGTCATTTCTTCTCAGCATCTTTTCTTTTTCAGTCACAACCAGACAAATTCCTCTCACAGCTACATAAGTGTTCCCCTCTTCCACTTTCATCTCTTCATGTTGCAGGAACCATTTCCTCTTCCGCTGCCATTATCTGGAATGGGCTTCTCCATATCAGTGACTCTTTCATCTCATTTCAAACATCAAGAACATCATTCAATCTGTCCCTTGGATAGCCTGCTTAGGCATCCTGTCACTTTTCCATTGAAATTATGGTTTAAAATATAGCCTCATTGTATAAGCATTTAGGGGCTATCATTTGCACAGATGACTACAATAAGGAAGACTTGTTCCGTCTTATAAAGTGCACAGCTTGCAGATTTGTTTAGCCCATATCTCAGCCTGATTTAAAGAACCAGCCTCTCCTTGCTTTTGATATCTCAAATAATCTCACTGTTTGAAGAGCAGGATTCCTAGCTCACCTCCATAGCTAAATCAGAAATCAAGGCACCAGACCTGAGGTGCCAGATAATCTCTGAAGTTCCTTTCACCAAAGATATAGCTGAGGACCCCCCACTTAAAAGCCTCAGGTGCCTAAAAATGAGATGGATCTGGAGCCCAGCTCCTTGCCTAAGGTGTTGATTATTTAGAAAAGGTCATGAAAATACCCGCTGGATTTCCTTCTCCACATAGACCAGTTCAAAAAATACAGTGCCAGCTTCAGTATGAGGGCATCCACATGAGCTGCAGATTATCTGTATGAACACTGAGTGAGCAGGGCCTTTGCACCTGCCCTTTGGAGTTCACCTAAACATGGCTTCAGCCTGACACTTTTTTTTCAGAACTCTCTGGGTGCTGTGCTCGTGTCTGAGCTCTACAGCAGCAATGCCACAAGCCACAGCATTCCTGTGCTCTGTAAACCTCTGGCACAGCAGTGCCTTTCTTGCCTGAGTCTTGCTCTGAGCTCTGTTATGGCTCTTTACAGGCAGAACTCAGTCCAAAGCATAATTGTGTGAAATTGCAAGAACAGGTAAGAACACATCTTATATACCCATAAGACAGACTCGAAATTAAAATTTGGTATAACAGACAACTATTCTCAGATCTAGCTGCAAACGGTAAATAAATCCAGCTTGTAACTTAATGATCCTTGTGTTTGCAACCAGCAGTGAAAACTGCCTGGGGAGCAAAAGCTGGAACTGTGCGTGGAAGACAGAATGAAGTAATTGGCAATCATACACAGAAAGCACCTGGATTTTATCATTCCAACCTGGAGATGCAGTCATGTTAGTTCTGGCCAGAAATCACCCCGTTAGTGAGGGCTGCCCTTCAGGATCAGTCCCTAGGATATCAGATCTGTGCTGCTGCTCATTTCACGTTCATACCCCACATTAGACACCCTGCACTGCACAGAGCCTTTGTCACATTATCCCTCCAGTCCCTCCGGCTCCCTCCTCCCACAGCTTGGACCACAATCATCTGCCTTTCTTGGAATTCATTTCAAAACAGATTCATGTGGCACCTGCTATTCCCCAACAAACAAATAAATTAGCTGCTGTGATATGGAAATTTGCATGATTCACTGTACTTAAAAACTGTTAGCTGTGAACTTATTAATTGAAAACCACAGGACAATAATAAGTGTGTCCTTCAGTCTGAACATGAGTCCCTTGTTATAATGAATTTGTAAAGCAATAAAAATGTGTTTTTCAAGGAAAATGCCACTGCCTCAGGACGACTGAGTCTTGGTCATGCCTCTCAGGAGACAGATGTGCTGTCATGGAGGGGAGCACGGGGCTCCCTGCCAAACCTGTGGCACCCCAGCTGCAGGGCATGGGCAAGAGACAGGGGACCTCAGGGACAGCTCTGCCAGCTTTGTCTCTCCTGCCCCTCTCCAGCAATCCTACCTTCACTTTTGGGATGCTTTCCCCTACCTCTTCTCCACAGCTGGGGTGCAGAGAGGTGGCTTTCATCTCCCTCTTGCACAGCTTCTCCAGGGGCTCTCTGTGCTCCTCCCTCCTTTATTATCCCCACATATTGGTGGGGAGAAATGATTTAGCCCTGGTCTAACATCACCTTTCAGCTGACTCTGCTTTCCTTGCAGAGTACCATGCCTGTTGGTCTGTTTGCTCTGCCTCGGTCATAGGTACTCACACGAGCTTCCTTGTGCCTTGTATTGCAGACAAAGTGTTTCTCCCATCTTTTACTGGAAAAATTTGTAAGCAAACTGCATTTATTTTGCAAATAAATGTTGTAAACTCTAAAAATTAGCAAGCCTATGTTTTCCTTAGTATGCAATGCGAGATAACTCCCATATATAAGTTCCCCACATGCATTTGCATGTCTAATCCATGGAGTCTGTGACTGCTTCCACCCTGAGTCACGATCTGCAATCCCAATGAAGCCAATGCTAATTGCTGGTCTAACTAGAATATTGTACCATGTATTTTTGTACACATTGCGATTTTCAAACAGGAAACCATTAGCTCAATCTGCATTGACAAAGGATGGCAATGTTTGGTATGAATCCTGGCAAAATCATTCATTGTTTTGTTTTCTGTATTTTTTCCATCTTTGTTTTCCTTCATTTATTCAGGAGGAAAGAAAGAGACTGCCTCTAGTGCTTGAATTTTAATTCTTTGCTGCACTGTCCTTGGGCAGAACTGAGTGTGAGGTATAACACATTGTACAGCAAAAGCATGGATGTACTGCCAGTGGTTCTAATGCCAGAATTTGTCATTGCTTTTCTTAATAACTATTATAGATTATTTTTGAAATATATTGAAAATACTGATTGTTAATCTAACTTGTAAATTACAACCCTCAGAAAAATACAGGAGCAGCTGTCAAATAAGCATCGTATTTGTGGGATTTAATTCAAACACAGTTTTATATTTCTGTTGTTTTGATGACAATAGTAAACTACTACTTGCATTGCAAAGTGAGGGATTGATGTTTTCAGAAAAATGGAGTAACCACATGAACCTTGTGCTACTATTGGCTCAAAAAGCAGCCAATATGCATTGCAGAAGATACTGTCTTGTGAAAGGTCCAGCTCATGGGGTAGGACTAGGTCATAAAGCAAGGAACTAATGCTTTCATAGTCAGAAATAACAGAAAAAATATAACTCAATTTAGAAACAAAGTTTTCCTTTATCTGCCCTATAAAACCAAATTGTTCTTGCCCTACTTTCAGGCTCTTCTCATTTACCTGGTGTTTCTCAATCCAAAATGTTCTACTAGTCTGATTTTTGATCCAGAGTTAACATAAATGTACAACTGCAGCTGTGGGTCATCCTGGGATCCTCCTTCAAAGAGGACTTCAGATCACTCAATTCCAGCTACTGTCTGCAGATCATACCCATCACTATTACTTATTTTCAGCAAAGTAAAATGAAATCAGACTAACATCTCAGGCTAATTAAAACATTCTTTTCCAGCTTACTCTTAATTTTATATCCCTTAGCCATTTTGCATCTTGTGTCAAAACCACAAGCTTGGTATTTGAAAGCTCACTCACTCTCACTAATCTTTCACAGAGGGGAATGATGATTTTTTTTGCTCTGAAATGTAGAACAGAGTATCTGCAACAGATCTAGCCACTGGGTAAAAACACTCGAGCTCAAAACCTGCTGTAGGAACAATTGATTTCAACTTGTAGTCCATCAATTTAATCATAAGAACAAGCAAAAAAATTTACCAAAAAACCAAGCTCAGTGTCATCTCTATCAGCATCCTCACTTTAAAAAACATTTTAAAAATCCAACTCAAAAGAAGTCAGGAGTATAGCAATCTAATGTATGAAAAAATAAAACTAGTCTGTTTGTAAAATTTTGATTCTTGTTAGCAGAGACTATTTGTCTAAAGGACACCTTTTAAAAAGGCATAATTTAAACAGAAAGGCAGGAAAATTATTTGAGTTCACTAAATGAATGCACATGACTAAAACATGAAAAAATCAAGCTTGACATTCAAGATACATCTGAAGTTAAAGGGCAAGAAAATCTAATAAATCAGAACACCTTTTAATTATAAAAGCACAAAAATTTCTATCCTGTCTTTCAGTCACAGAAACATGGCTTATGCTACGTTTTTCTATGTATTTTAAACTAAGTAATAGCTCATAGTTATAGAGTTTAGAAAAAATTGACAATGTTAGACTTATGGGCAAGAACATGAACTGCCCAACTTTTAAGAAACATTTATTAGATGATCCTTAATGCCTGATTCTGGTTACTTAATACAAATTTAAGAATATCTTAATGAAGTGGAAAGGCAAGTCATGCAATGAATAGATAAAGTGGAATCCAGAGAGACACAAGCCTAGATTCAGATCAAAACCACAAATATTAAAATAATGGCTCTCTTTGAAGCATTTTACCTCGTTGGCATTATCCTATTTTATCTTTCCAAATGGCCTATCTGGAAATGCATTAATCTATCACTACCATTAAGAAGTTGAGAGGAAAAAAAATCACCAGGAAAAAAAATAGAATCAAAAATGGGTCAAAATTTGGCCCTAACATATCTTGTTCTTAGGCAAGCTGCAAGGTATTTATAGTGCTTTTTAATACAAAAGGATGGAAAATAATTTTTGCATCAGTTAAAAACATGGACATTGGTTTTTGCATGTATCAAAACCATCTTCTCACACTACCAAGTAATTTCTAGTATTGCTAGAAAGTGTATTTTAATGGTACTTCTTCTTAACATTTTCTTAAGCAGTATAAGGAAAACAACTAATAAAATAGAAAGGAACCAAACTTCATTTAAAGAAAACTGCAAAACTTCTCAGATATTTAACACGTCAGAAATAAATGGCTACAACATGACCAGGGTCCCCCTGGACTATATAAGCAGGGCTTCAATATTCACTTTATGAATCAAATTTTGAAGCTGCAATTTAAACCTTGATAGGAACGAAGTGGTAAGATTTTGCTCTCAGGAATGTCACAGAGCTGCCCTTTTGTCCTGGCCTGGCAAAGGCTGGAACTGGACCAGTCAGAGGAGAGATGGATGTGAGCATCACATGTTCTTCACCGCTGGGCAGAAAGTAAAAAGGACTCATGGTCCCACTTGGAGAGACTGTCCCAGTGAAGTCCTTGAGTGCAGCCACCTCAGACTGAAGGGCTGCAGTGCTGCAGCTGCAGATAATCACCTTTTCCTTGCCTTGGGCATGCAGTGCATGGGCCACACTCTGAGCTGGGCCTAAGGCAGCTGTGGGGACAGAGCTCCCTGGCAATGGACAGATGTCTCCTTGCAGCGGGGCTAAGGCACTAAGGCTGATCTGTCACTTCACAGATATTTGCTCAGTCTAAGCCACCAGATAAAAACTAAGGAAATGTGTGTGTGTTTGTATGTGTGTATCTCCAGCTAAGCAGAAATTGATCTTTCAGAGAAGACTTGTGCCATTGTCCTCTCACAGTGGTTGTCTTTAAATCTCTGTGCTAATAATACACTACATTAGTAGCAAGACATCTCATTGGAAGCATGAGTCATGTACTCTTTGAGACTTGTGGGCTTCCTTTCTTCTGAATCACAGCAAGTTTATCCTGGGATAGGGCATACTCCTCCCTACAGGGACCACAAAGTGGTGAGGGGAGGAATAAAATGGATTAGATTAAGAGAACAAATATCTGAAAACAGATGATGTAGTCAATGACCTTTGTTCCCTTTTTCTTTCCTCCCAAAATTTAAGAAGCCGAGTGAAGAAATTCCAGTGTTCACACTAAAGAGAGTTTACAAATTTTACCCCACATTTACACAGAGGGCATTGTGCTTTTGGAAACACAAAACAATCCTCTGGCTCTCTCTCAGATAAGCTTGGTGCATCCTCATCACCTGCACATTTAATATCCAAGAGTAAGTAGCATTAAGAGAACAACAAGAGGCAGGAATCTCTGCTTTGTTTAACCTGAGAATTGCTGTATGCTTATCCAAACCTTATCTACATCCTCCTACAAATATGTGAACCTCTGGGTATGAGAAATATTTAGACACCTGCTCCTGAAATTAATGGGAGCTGCAATCACAGAGCTCCCAGGACAACAAGATATGTTAAGTCTATGAAATTAGGTTGAAAACCTCCCAGGAACAATTTTTCTCTCTCATCATATTTACTACTTCTCACCAGGAAGGACATATTTGAAGTACAGGCTCATTTGTAGTATGCTGGTAATCCTGATTTACGTTCTTTATGGGAAGCAACTGGGAGACAGGGCATTATAACAACAACAAAAAGAAAAAACAGGCAAAAATAATGGAAAGGATTCAGTGTCTGAAAATGGGATTGTGTCAAGGTTCCTAGTGGATTTTCAGTGGGTTATAATTTTCATCCCAGCAGATTAAGCTTTCTGTGATAAAAGGGAGTGTTTCTCTGAAAAGTGCAAGGGAAATGGCTTCTTAGGCCCCCTCTTACAATGCAAAACACATGGGCGTGCTGCTAAGCTCATGCACTGCCTTTTTTAATTCAACAATCCTTTTGCAGATGCAAGAGTTTTAGGAAAGAATGAGGACTGCAGCTTTCAGCCTGGTAGGATCAGGATAGCATTTTACACACTCTAAACCATGAGAAGAAGGTTCTTTTCCATTTAAGTACTCCCTTCAGGAAAAATGGCTTTAGGATGGCTTCTGCAGTTTCTAAAGCTTAAAATGATCCCCTGGAGAAAAAGGATATGGTTATGAGGAAGAATAGGTACTGTAAAACAGCTTGCTGCAAAGGTCCATAGCAGATGAGAGGAACTGGCTGGTTTACTTGTAATTCTGCCTTGTTCAGCTTTATGGCTTTGGTTGCAATTTTAAAATAAAGCCAAATTTGTGGTTTGTTTGGCTGTTTCCAACACTGAACAAGCACTGCAAGATAAGAAAGGGCACACACATTTTAGTGGAATGAAAATATATCTAATCCCACTGAATACCTTCTTTGTAGTCATCCTCCACAAGTATTCATGAGAACTATTATTTGCTTTTCCCTGCCCACAGGAAAAAAAAAAAGCAACACATTCATAGCATCCAGGTCTCTCACAGCTGATGACAGAGCTGAGTGTACATGGACCACAAAATTCATAGTTACGATGATAGACCTGTGTTCCCCCAGAACAGGGCTGCTATATTGCAGTTCTTACAAGTTTGTGGGTTGCTGGACATTTTGTGAGGCACCACAGGGTGATCCAGGCAGTGTCCATTGGTGTCACGGTGTGTGGAGCTACAGAGCTGGAGTGAGCTCTGTCCTCCTCCGATCCTCTCCGTTAGCCGAATGTGGTGCCAAATGTAAATTCTTGTACACACAGATATGGGCAATTCAAAAGGTGGTCCAATATATTAGAAGTCTGGGGGGCCATCTTGAACATCATCTGTTGGAAAAAGAAGCTGAGATGAGCTTGGATTAATCCTGCAGAAAAACTTGGGCACTGACCCATCAGCTAAAATTCAAACTTTGGCAGTTGTGGCTGTGGAAGTGAACCGCAATCTTTCCAAATGCCAGTACTGCATTGCCTTGGGGTAAATGTAGCATTTCCTGTCCCAGCTTCTGCTGGGGCTTTGTGGGCTAGAAGTGACTTTGGGGAAATGAGTTACTTGTTTCTGTAGTCACAACAATCTCCTTGGGCATGTTTCTGTGGTGCTGACTACATTTGGAGACTCTGCAGGAGCAGCTGTCTCCCCCTTGCCCTCCACATGCATCCACCAGAGTCATTTGAACTAAACCAGGTCTGAGTAGAGGACTTCAAACAAGCTTTAACCTTCTGAGACTTATGACATCATGCCTAAGTGGTACTGGGAAAGAGAGGTGCCCAAAAGTTACTTCTGGTTTTGCATCACATGAATTTGTAGCCCAGTTATCCATCTGCCATTGTAACCTGGCTGGTTATCAGCTGAGTGTCCCCATAAGGTTCCCTTCTTTTAACTGTTGGGGGTTTCATTTCTCAAAAACCCCTCTGCAGTAACAAAGATGGCAATGAATTCCTCACTAACCCAGTCCCCTAGACACGGTGTCTTCAGAATTAGTGGGGCTCTTTGCACTCTCCACATCTGCAGGAGATCAAGGGTCTGACTTTTAGTGAATGCACAAAGTGACTGGACAGTGCACCACCAGAGTGAGATGAGATCCTTATAACACACGGCTAAACTATGGAATGCAGAGCTGCAGGCTGTTGTGGGTGACAGGTATTTCTGGGCTTAGAAAAGTTTTTAGAAAAGTGCCCACTGGGCAACATCAAGGCCTATCAAGAAGGAAGAAATCTTTGCTTCAGGGCTGCTCTGACCTACAGATTGTTGGAGCGTTGAAAAAATGTACTAGGGAAGGGTCACTTTATCACAGAATCACTGAATCAGGTTGGAAAAGACCTCTGAGATTGAGGACCAAACACCACCTTGTCAGCCAGACCATGGCACTGATTGCCTGGTCCAGTATTTCCTTAAACACCTCCAGGGACATTGGCTCCACCACCTCCCTGCACAGCCCATTCCAATGTCCAAACACACATTCTGTAAAGAAAAGGGTGATTGCTCACCTTTGTCTAACATTTTCATCTCTCCTGGCCATCAGCCATTGGCCACCCCTTGGTGAAATGCTAACTAGCCAAAGCAGATATTTAATCTGACTCTTTGTAGACAATCTCACATTCTTTCTCTTTTGAATTGCTTTGCTTTGCTTTGCATGTGTGTGTGTGTGCGTGTGGTTTTTTTCCAGGAAGGAACTGGGGGGTGGCAGGGAAGGATGGGAAAGTGGGGAGCAGACAAAGCATGTGAAGGGGTAGAAGGAATTCCTGCTATAGGCTAAAGTCTTAGATTTTCAGGTTTTATATAGAAGTAGGCATGAGTCAAAATCCCAGGTCTGAAGAGCCCAAAGCTGAGATTTGAGATTTCATGGGCTTATTATGCATGTAATCATTTTCTCATACTGCCTTCAGGAAGGCTTGTTAGAGAGTTGGATTTTCATTTTCTTCCAGTAGGCTGCAAAAATGCATTTGGCAGTGTGTAAATTAGCTGATGTAGCTATCCCTTCAGCTCCACTGACCACTACACTCACCTCACAGGCTAGAAAACTCCTGCTGAAGCTTCACCACATCTCATTGAACCAGAGATCCTATGCTAATATATAGATACACTGCCTATAATAAGCTCCAGTTTCCATGTGCTAATAATTCTAGAGTGCTTGTAAGGGTGCTTAATAATATAAAAAAGTACAAAAGAGTGGGAAGCAAATGCACATGGGGTGGATAGATGTAAGAAAGAAGGTGCTTTTGCCTATCTTACACTATTAAATGTAAGATATATGGGAGGTCTGAACAAATCTCTCTGGCTTTCTGTCACATAAAGGTAGGCTCCAGTTTCCCATTTTAAAGATGAGTTTAATAACGTGAACGATAGAGCTGGATTAATTTTGTTTTCATCTGTAGGTATTATACCAGTGGGAAATGCCATCTGATAAAGGGTCTGATTCAGCTACCAACCTTTCTTGAAAAGGCGTAATAGAATAAAAGCTATCTTCAAAGGACATTGATGTATTTATGTACTGAAATTAAAAAGTAGATACTTCTGTCTTTGCTGGAGTTGATCGAGTATTTGCCACATTTCTTCAGCAATCCAGCACCTTGGCTTGGTGTGAACGCTGTTCTGGTTTTGTGTCTCCTGACCAGTGATCCTGCCTGTTATTCCTGAAGCCTTTCTCTTTTTTAAATGCAATAAGCCAACTATGTGAGTTACCAGGTAAGTTCTGCATAAGGAGAAGAGCATTGTTCCCAGGGAAAGAAGAGACTGTTTTGAAGCTGAGGAAATAAAAGGCAGTGAAGTGTCTTTATTTTCATTCCAGTCTAGCAAAGCTCACTCTGGCAAGCTCAAATCTAGGTGGAATATCTACCTTTGACAGTCTTGGGACATCAGCAAAATTAAAACTCTGAGCACAGAGGGTTTTTCTTTTAATTGGGCTTACTGCCTCCACTAACAAATTTCAAACATACACTGAGCATAGATGTAAACAAAAACCTGCATGTAGAACCCCTTGCACTGTACAAATAGACATCAAAAACCTTCTCAGCATAAATGCTCTTTCTGCACTACCTCCTGCCTTCTTTCTACATATATACAAACATACAAACAGAACCACATATTTTCATTTGCTTTCTTTTAGCATTAGAAAGTATAGGCATTTATCCCCACCAGACTGTTTATAATGATGCTCTAGGTTTAGCTGCATTTCCCCTTTGGCTTTTCTCCTGAAGCATTGCACAGAGAAGCATTTGCACAGAGCACACCAGGTGTTACTTTCATATCCTCAGACATACTGGAATATATTAACACAAACACTAAATCAAAACACAGCAAAATTAATGATCACTGCTAGGCTAGAGAAACCAAACTCCTTATTACCAAACAAGACTTGTGTGTATTGTTTCTGTTATCTTAGTTCCTGATTAATATAAAATCAGATACCAATAGCTAATTAGCTGTTCTAATTATTGGTTTGAGCTTGCATAAATTATGCTGAAATGCCCAACTTTCTCTTGCTTTAATCAATATAATATGTCAAAAAGTTGCTCAGGGTTGTAAGATAATGAGATAACTAAAGCAGTATCCTGTACACTTCATTATTATAGGCTTCAGTCAAAAGAAATATCAGTATTTCCAAATTATCTCCACTTAAAGTATGCAGTCTGAAGCCTACTGCTCATCAAGCAACTGCTCATCAGCCCTGTTACTCTTGTAACTACTGCCTGACAATCACACTATCAAATAAAATGTAGATTGAATAATGTAAATGGTTGTATCTTTTCCAGAACCTGCAATGTCCTGAACAATGCAAACTGCACCATTTCTCCAATGTGTGGATTTAATCTTTGTCTGGCTTGGCCTCTTGAGAGTAACATGTAATCCTCTGAGGACACAATTTTGGCAAAAACTAATTCTTATTCAGACACGACCCTCCTGCAATCCAAGTTCATTTCCAGGGCACTGTGGCCTGCTCATGCTTGTAATGCTAATCCTTTAATGCAGGGGTTACTTCTATAAGCACCATGGTCATTTGCAAATGAAGTAAATTCTTTAATTTCCTAAAAAGCTGACTGCTATCTCTCACTTTCATCTGCTGCTTTAAAGCCTTTGATTATTAATAGATTCAAATTATTTTAAAAGAAAGTAAAATTTTACGTATTAATGGCATAAGTGAAGGATAAGAAGAAAAATATCACTATAGTGAAAGAAGTAGAAACAAGCACAGTGAGAGTGAGCTTTATGGCTCATATATTTTTACATTATAATCTTCATAGTGTTAGGCAACACTACTCTTCAGCTGTACAAATAAAACCACTATTCATCCTGAATCTTGCCAAATTACTTAAATATCTAAAAGGTGATTTTAGTTTAACTTGGGCATCTAAGTACAAAAAAGTGATTATGATAATGTTGATTGGAATTCATGCCAATAAAGTTCCCTAATAGACAAAGGTTTTGCAGGTGTTCACAGTCCCTTCCACCTCGGCTACCAAAAGCAGTCTGTCACTTAGGCCCTGCTTGAACTTGTTCTAAGTCTGCCATTAAGCATTCCCCAACAAGAATCTAAAAGGGAGAGATCTCATCACCATGCAGTGATCATGGGGTGGAAAAACCATGTTCTTCTCCACATAATATACAGGCACTGGCTATTGATGCCATCTGTTAAGAGTAAGATAGGATGAATAGGATGAATTTAAGACCCAGCTAGGCCAGAGGTGAGAGGAAGGTCCATTTAGGTGAGAAACTGGGGACTTGGCTGCCACACAGGAGAGTCCTAAAGTCTTTCCTTTGCCCTTTCCATTTGCTCTGCCTGTTTGGAATTCCACTGAAGGATTCCCACCCTTGCCCCAGCAGCAACAGAAGTTGAACTTGATCTTTGGACTCCACACAAAGAACCAAACACTTATGATGGTTGTGGTCACAGAAGACAATACAAAACTTGTTAAACCCTGGATTCTGAATGATGTTTTGTCATCACAAGGGACCAAACACTAGCTTACAAGTCCAGATCAAAAGTTCACACCTGCTGCATATTTACTTAGGGTAAGAATTTCCTCATATGTTTCTCATGTTATTAAGCCAAGAACATTAGAAGAAAGGTGGAAATAAGGATCCAGATTTAAAATTTGATTCTTCTAGTAACAAAACCATTTACTTTTCAAAACAATCAACGATCTTTTTGTTTTTAGAGTGAATGGAAATTGAAGAATTCCTCCTCATAGGAAGATCAAGGGACTGGATATAGTCCTGGTCGGCGGTGGAACTGAAAATAAGCTTATCCATTTAAGGAGTACAATGGAAATAGTTGCTGCATAACACCTTCAGCTGTGACCTTGAAGAGCAATCCTTATGGATTTAAAGGACATTCTTTCACAATGAAAAACCTGGAGACAGTTATGGTAAACTATGGAAGAGCACAAATACAAGAACTATGATCAGTATGGGTGCTGTGGGAGAAAGCCTGGGTCTTTTCTTTAAAGGAGGTGAGGATACTGTTGAAATAAACACAATAATTAGTGCTTTGTCATGGGGCCCATGGAGGGGGCTGGGTGGCAGATGTCAGAAACACATAGACATCTCCCAAGTGAACAGCAAGAGATATTAAAAAAGAAAAACAATTGAGGGTCATAACCTGACAGGTAATCAAGATATTGAAATGTCTGAAGAATGACAGAACTTTGAGACCAGATGGGATCCAGCATGCTGGAAAAATATGGCATCCAGAGACATGGGGGAAAGAGTAATCACTTTAGTGCCCTACAGATTTATCATGTATATCCATAATGGCAGCACCTGTGTATGCAAGTGCATTGAATGAATTAATTTCATCATTTATGACTTCTGAGTGCATAGAAAATTTACTTTGCTTTTACTTTTATTTCTAGACAAAAAACTTATATTATTTGGATTTTTTTAAAGTTGCCTTTCTTTCTCTGGCTCTTCATCATTTCTGTCTGAACTTTATTGCCCTCATCTTTGGTCCTGACTGCCACTTCACAATCGAACAGCAAATGAATCCACTTACAGCCTCTTTATTTTTTCATTGGTACAGAAAGTGAACAAAACTAACACTTAACATTATCCTCCTCCTGAAGCCACAGCCCTCCATGGTAAATTGTTCCCATTCAGAATGTCTGTGATAGCCAGAGTAAATCTTTGTTCTGAAGCACCCAAACAATTCCTCAACCTATTTGTTTGATGAACAACACCTTCATGTGTTCCAGTAAAAAAATTGGTTTTTCTGTAGCAGGTTTAAAATTGTGTCATTAAAATCAAAATGGAATAAAACAAAGGACAGTTCTTGTGTGCCATACCATGTATGCAGGGTTGAATGCATCTGAGAGATGAGATGAGGATGCAAAGTTTGCAGCTGCTTCCCCATTATAGGATCAGAATTACACACTGTGCTAGCAATGCTAATCCTTTGCCCATGTCTGACAAATTCTCTCCTGGTTGTACATGTTGAAATCTTGAGTTTGAGAATCAAGACAGAATCCCTGATTCTAAGAATAGAGCACTTTCAGGTGTTGTCTGAAAAAGTAAAAAATCTTACCTCAATTCAACCAGCCCATCTGCAAAATAGCATAATAATGTTATGCATTGCTAGTGAAGGAATCTAATTTTTTTTCTAGGGTTTTTTGGTGTGTGGCTTTTTTGTAGTAAGGAACTGGAGACAGGATGTCCTGCCAGAGGAATGCTAGATGTGGAGTGAGTGCATAAGTGAATGTGATACAACAGCAGGCACAAGGTTTTTTTGATGGTTTTTCTTCTTTTCTTCTGCAGCCAGAGTCCTTTTGTTACCACAGTATTGTGCAGCTTTCTGAAAACCAGCCAGGAAGGTAGTGAGGATCTCCAGTTTGAAAGGAAAAGGCATTTGCTTCGTCCTCCTCCAGAGGCTGGTGGGCAGGAGCAGGAGCCAGCACCGAGGGCTGTAGAAATGTAGCCCAACAGAATGTGGTGCCCAGCAGCCCTGCTCAGCTCAGGTGCTGCAGCCACAGGCACAGCAGTGCCTCTTCCTCAGCCAGCTCTGTTTAAAAAGGCTGGACTCACTGCTACAGCCAGTCTGGTGATGTAAACTTGGGCCTGGTAACAAATACAAAAGTATTTGTTTAGGTGTCTAATTCCTGTTGTAGTTACATCCACCACCTTTGAGGAATTACATGTTCAACCAAGGTCATTTGATAAAGAAATGCTATATTGTCATGAAAATAATGTAATAGTTATTTTTTTCATGCACCTTAGCACTTCACATTTATCTGTGCAGGCCTCCTGATCGATAGGAAATTATTGTCTCTGCTCAGAAACATGATATTAGGGCATGTAGTAGGTTAGGTCTGTTGCCTAAATTCACACAGGCAACCTGCATCTTAGCTAGGTTTAAATCTAGGTCTCCTGAGTCCCAGCCCAGTGCAGTAGACAGGCTGTCTTCCTCCTCTGCAAAGGTGACTGGAAAGGCTCTGATGCAAGAAACGTGCAGTGCTTGTCTAACTGCAGCAGCAGGAAAAAAATTTAAATACTACTCAGTCGGGCTTGGGGAAATTCTGATTTAATTATGAAAAGTCAGCATGAATTCACGAAAGCAAGCCTGTGCTTATGACTCTGCTGATGGGATTTTTTCTGGGTGGATAATAAAAATATCAGATAACAGGGATCCATACATTCTGTTTAACTAGATTTTTCTGTAGAAAATTCAGGTTCTTTGTGTTAAATGTCTGACTTTGGGAAGCAGAGGGATGCAAAAGAAATCCCCTTTTAACTTCTGCCTATGACAGCTTTCCATTAGAAGCTACAAAGTCTTCTCTCTCACATCACAGAGATAGGGATGAGGAGACAGCTTTAAACCTCTGGGAGCTTCAAAACAAGATCAAGAACATTCTAAAGAGGAAATTGCTCATGGGGTCACTTACATTGGGACTCACTAAGCTGATGCAAGTCTGTCAGTGTCTGCTGGCGGCCCCAGAACATATCCTTCATCAGCCCCTTCACCTCACAGAGAGTTTGCTGAGGAGGTGATTGCAGCCACAGGAGGTCTGGAGACCCCTGGCCAACTCCTGCCCCACAGGGGAAGACCAATGGCTTTCAGATACACCTCCTTTCTTACAATTCTGTTTCTCCCTATTTGCAATGTCAGCCTTCTTGGGATACCTAATTTCAATAAGCCATGAACTATTTCAAATATTTTTTCAAGCAGTAACCATGTATGCTAACGGTTTAACATGTAAGGATGTGACTAAAAGACAGTCACAAGGATTAGTGTGAGGATCAATTTTCTTCACTTTATATATCAGTGACCTGGAAGAAAGAAGATGCAGTAAGTGGATTACACTTGCTGGTGATATAAAGTGAATGGGCAGACAAAACAAAGAAGGAGGGGCAACAAAATTCAGAAGTATAGGTTAGGATTTGGAGACAGCTATGTATCTTCTAAGTTTCAAAGTATGTAAGATAATGAGTCTGGTAATAAAGAAACAGAAGGAGAGAATATCCACTCAACAGCCACACACTACAAAACATTACAGAGTACGGTATATGGGATTGGTGGCAGAGAAAGCTCTAACAGCAAAAGCAAAAGTGCTGAACAGGAGAAACTGGAAAAAAAACCTCAAAACTGTAAGATAGAGAAAGGTAACTGTAAAGCAGGAAAAATATTCAAATGCTATAAATAAGACTAGTTTTATGACAAAATATTGCATATTTCTAACTAGCTATGAAAAATATGTTGTGGGGAAAAAATGGTAGAACAGGCTTCTGCCAGAAACTGACAGCTGTTGAAATATCTTGATTATCCAGGGACTGGAGATGAAATCCAGGTTTGTATGGCAGAGGATAGATTAAAGGAGTCCCTGATGCAGCACCCACAAAGGAAAGAGGAGAAAGGACAGGAGCCTCTGGGAGTTGTGACCCTGCCTAGGGCAGGGAGGCGTGGGCATCAGCGCAGGGTGGGCACCAGGCAGGACTTGTCTGCTCAGGGAATGGATTCACCTGATGGAGCAAGGGCAGCACAGGCACTAGAGGCACAGACAAGTTAAAAAGTTAAAAAGTTAAGAAGTGGTTTGGTGTGTGCTGTGCAGCGCCCGCAGGGATCGGTCAGGGCCCGGCGCGGCTGCTCTGGCTCTGCCCCACGGGTGCCCACGCCCTGTCGGAAGCCCACAGAGACGGACAGGGATCTCTGTTCTGGCCGCAGCGAGGGCTGGATCGGATCCCACGTGGAGAGCGGCCTTCCTGTGGCTGTGATTCTCCTTCCAGCAGGCACTAATGAGCTCTCTGGCTGTGCCCCTGAGGCGGCTGTGGCTGTGTGTCCTCGGCCGTGCGGGCTGCCCGCGGCTCCCACACGGCCCAGGCCGCCCCCGGCCGCCCCTTTTCCTTTCCTCTCTGTGTGATGTGCGCTTGCCGCTCATTTGTCACACACAGCCATTAAGTGCTGCCGCTCCTTCCTCCCCCTGCCGCCGGCATTGCTGCCCTCCCGGGCCCCCCGGTGCTGCAGGAGCAGCCGTCCCCGCCTCGCTCCTCCGCCGGTGCCGAGCGCAGCCCGGAGCGAGCCGGCCCCGCCGTGCTGCGCTGCCCGCCCGCCGGCATCTCTCCGCTCTCACGGCCCGCTCCGGGTAATTGCTGTCGCTGAACGGGACCTTGTGGGCTCCTCTGACACATCTCACACTTGGGCCACTCTATCTGTCGCCAGCTGCTCGCAGTTGCTGCTCCCTTAGAGCTCCGCCCGGGGCAAGGCAGGCGAGGAGGGTCGGTGCGTGCCCACTGCCTCACCTGCTGCTGCTGCTGCTGAAGAAAAAGACCCCGCTATATACAATTCATGATTTTTTGGTCCTAGAAGAATTTCCTGAGCCAAGTGTCTAAAATGGGCTAGAAATTTCAGTAGTGTTTTCCTCTTGGCCTTGAAATAAATGTTAACTGAGTTGTGAAAAGCAAACTGTTGACCCTGTTTGTCAGAACATATTTGTGCTTACAATATTCAGCCTTGCACTATCCCTTGTGTTTCTTCTTTGCTTCAAAACGTTTTGGATTCAAATCCTTTAGCTGATACTCCATGATCAATTTTGCTTTCCCAAGACTTGATAATAATTCTGAGCTAAAAATTCCTGATCTGTCCTGCAGTATGAATGCCCATCCACACCCCTCACCATGACCAGCCCAATGAAATCAAGCCTTCACACAGCTTGCAGAAAGGACTCAGAAACCCTGCAATGTCCTATGCAGTGTAAAAGGAAGCAGATGGGGAGTCCTGGTCCTTTGCCCAACTCAGGTACAGACCCAGACTCCCTTCCAGCATCTTCTGAGTCAGTCTGAATGCATCACGAACCGTGGAGTCACAAACTGTATTAGATTAGTTATAATACTAAAATAAATGGAATCATTTGGGTTGTGTGACTTTCCCTATGACAGATAAAGCCAGAGGCAACAAATTCCCTAGTGCGTATATATGACTAATGTATGATGAATTTATAATATTTTTGCTTTTGACAGACTTTCAGAAGAAATTGAGACCTGTTCTGCTGCCACACTTTCTAAATAAAATTGCACTTTTACTTTTTCTGTCAGAAAAGTTGCTGATAAGCCAGAAAAGATCAGAGAAATAGACGCATTTGGGAGAAGATTTTACATTATTATTGGGTCTTTGTTCCAAGCAATTTCTGCATCTTAGGGATCAAGGTGAGCCTCCCATAATGCACCTGCCAGTAAGCAGGTATGAAAAGGAAGTCTTTCTAGGCATTTATCTGTGAGACATCAGACTGTAAGATGAAAAGATGACCTAGGGATTTGCTGACCATCACAGGCAATGCCTTGCCATGATTAAAGCTATGTATGTTACCTGGACATAGCTACATCAAAGTGCTAATTACGGAACATGTACTTCTAACTGGTACCCTTTGAGGCTAATATGCTTTCATTTGTGTTAAAAACCATGACTGATGCAAAGAATAAGCGTGAGCTAAAAAGATATATCTATATAATGGACAGTATTACTGTACTCTCATCTTTTCTGTGATATATTCTCTTTATGCAGAGAAAGAAAATTTGTGTTTATCTCACAGGGCTGAGACATCCAATTAAAGAGCCTTGTCCTACAAAATCATCTTTCTGAAAGTAAAAATGAAAGAAAATTGGTTTGATTCACTTATTCCTGATGATAAGTACTTAACTATCAGTTTTCAGGAGATTCTAATACTATAATATTCCCCAAAGGCTTGCTATAATGGGGATAGACCACACTTACACAAAGAAGAAGGGAAAAACATCACCCACACATTGTACATGAATATAGATGCTTTTTAAAAACTGATTTACCAAGGCAAGCAATTGATAGCTAACAGATGAAGCAGTTCATAGCAAAAACTTTGTGTATTGGTGATGAAGCAGCCAGGATGCAGCATGTGCTGTATGTGAGGGGTCCTGCCTGGTTTGGAGCACCTCATGCTCTGAATGCTCCTCTGGTTGTGGCAGGTCTGTTGGGAAGACAGCAGTGCCTCAGTTGGGGGAATTTTGCCTTCCTCTCCAGAACTGACTCATAACAGACAGGGATACAACAAATCAAGTCATACCAAAGTAGGGAGGGACATTATTCACCCTCTAGAAAAAAAAGCATCTAGCTATTCTCCTACTGAGTCATAAAACTGCATACACTTAAGCATAAAAGAAACCAGACCTATCTCTTCAAGTCAGACTGGTTTTGATATTCTTTTATCTAAGGAACAACAGAACCCAATTGTTTCTTGGTTGGGCATAGACCATTTGGAGGCCATATGGACATCCAGGTTTTTATTGCACATGCAAAGGATATTTGACAGTAACAAGCCTACACTCTCAGTGCTTCTTCCCTGAGTGAGGCTGCAGGGAGATCAAGTAAGTTTTTCTTTAAAGAAAACACAGCAGTGGGACTAATGTGACTAAGTGCATTACATTTACTGTTCCACTTCATCTGGTATAGGTAAGGATAGAAAAGGTCTATTGAAATAACTGCAAAGGTGACAAGCCTTCAGAAACTCAGCAGCTTTCATTTATTACTTACTTGAAGAAGTAATTAGGGTTCTCACTTCTTGGCTAATGCCTCCTAATGGTCACTTTATTCTTGAAAATTTTACAGTACTTTGACAGCTGGAAGGTAAGGTAATTGTGTAAAAATGTTTATCAGGAATGGCCCAATAAAAATGTTTTCTTTCAAGCTACAAAGGCTTATGCCTATCTTTTTCTGCAGAGAGCTGGAATGGAATAACTTGTGTCATAGTGTGCAGAAAATAGAGGCAGGCAGTGGGAATAAATAATGATAATCCAGCCCAAGTGCTGCGAATGTGAAAGGCCATTCTGCCCAAACAATGCCCTGCCAATATGACGTCTTGATTTGTCTTTGGATGTTTCTCATGGAGAGCAGAATTTCTTTCATCCTTTACACAAAATAGTTTCAATTTGTATTTCAGAAAACCAGAGGCAGCACTCCCTGCTATTCACTTACCCACACACTGCTTCCACTGCAGAGGTGTTAGTCGAAGATGTGGGTGCATGAACAGCTCTGGAGTGCCCAGCCACAGCAGGGATGCACACAGATGTCCCAGAGGTGCCAGGACTAGGGGGAGTGTGAGGCAGAAAACAGTTCTTCTTTTCCCAGTAAAAGCTCAACTGGATTAAAGCAGTACTGGCCTGGCTAGGAAAGGAATTATAGATGAGGAAGGGTTTCAGCACTTGGCCCGTCACTTGTTTAACAGAAATGTCATTGGAATCAGAAATGCATCATTTCCAGTATCAGAAATCTTTGGGTTGTCTATTGTGGCAGATCCCCTACTTCCAGTGACAAAGCAAATGTAGACTTTAAATCTACAGGCTCCTGACTCAGCATCATCAATAATTGAGCTGTTAAAGCAGTTCCTTCGTGTTGAATGGCACTTTGTTCACATCTAGAGCCTGTTGCAAGAAGACCATTTTTCTTTTAAAAACTAGGCTGTTCTATATTAAAATTCTCCCAATATAAACATGCTTTTCAAACCTCTTATTGGCTTTGTTGATGTGTAAAATCCCATTTTTTCCACATATTCACAATAATTCCAACTTAGGTGTCAATCACTTTTTCATTCCCAGAAAACAATTTTGTACCATGGAATATATTCCATTCCTGTCGCAGTACAAAGTGAACTATTAGAAAAGGATAAATAATACTTAAGGAAATGTATTTTTCCCTGCTTCTGCCATATTGTTTTTAAAATTCTATTTCCCACTGTATTTTCTCCTACAACCTGGCTTTGTGATGTTGCTGTTTGCATGCAGAAGCTATTTAAGTGGAACGTTGCACCTCACGTGTTCAGAGCTTATAATGAAGAAAAATGTGCAAAAGCATTACTTCACAAAAAACAGATAAGTAAGCATACTGCCTGTCAAATTTTGTCACCCATGCTTGGCAGACAAAAAAATAAACAAGTGCATAAGCCTGGTACAAGAGTCTGCAATCCACAGGGCGTGAAATGTCTTGGGGACTAAGTTTGTATTCTGCATTTCTTCATACATCTCACTAATTCTCTGTTTCTTTTCCTAGGCTGCAGAATCTGCAGAGTATTGCAAAGCAGTAGCTGCGAGGCCCCTTAAATGTATCTGGGATCAATCCCTTATGAGGTATTATCTCATTAAAACTGGCCCAAACCCCAGCCTGCTCAGTGATATTTAGATTTCTACATCAAGCTGATAGGAGGAAAGGAAGCATTACACCAAGGCATTCAACACAGAGTATGCTTTGCTTCATAACAAAAAAAACAAAAAAAAAAAAAAAAGAGAGAGAGAGGGGGTAAGGCTTTTTTAGCTTATCTGCTTTCATAAACAGCCAGCGGTAAGAAAACTGCTATTAAAAATATTAAGCTACTCTTCCCCAGTATCTGTCTCACGCTAGTTCTCTGTGTTACTCATGGCATCTGGCAGTGTTTTCACTTAAAACAGGGTTGCTGTTTGTTTTTCTTGCCAGCTCTGCAATCCAGATCTGCTTTTATTTGGGGAAAGTGAGACTGTCTGGTGATGTTCCTGACGGAAAGACAATAAGCAGTTTGTATGCATCCCGTGTTCGTGGGCTCACTGCTCCGCCGGGTAAAGCCTCTGCTGCAGGGGAGAAAGGCAGAACTGTGGCTGTGCCCTGCAGTCACTCCTGAAAAGCTGAAGCCAGGACAGAGGGTGTCCTGTGCTCCAGGCCCAGCCTCCAAAAGGGTAGCACACATTTATTTTCTACCATCCAAAACTCACTGAGAGTAGTGGCTCCTCTGTCTTTCTGCTTTCCTGATCTGACATCCCCTGTGTCCAGAGATGGAGAAAAGGTGTCTTAAAGCACAAAAGGGGAATTCTCAACCTAAAACTTCATTTAAAGGGGAAGCTAACTTGCAGTGTGGTAGTGAACAACAACACTATCCTGCTTTAGAGGGGAGGGCTTAGAGGGGGAGCAGAGATGTGTGTGAGATGTTTCACTTACAAAATGAAGCAATTTAAGCTCTTCTGTTAGCAGCCAATTTTTCTGAGTAACAGGGCAAATCATAGGTACAATTCTTGAGTCCCTTCCCTACCTGGCCATGGAGGAATAGCAATGTGAAGCTCATGAATCATGAAGATAAGTATGATGCAGAGCAACCAATTTGACAAAATATTCCCTCAAATTCCATCTAAATGCAATGATAAGTTCTCCCTTCTCATGCCTGTCTGAGCAAGAGATGTGACAGCCCCAGAGTGAGAAGAGATAACAGGAAAGTGTAGAAAACAAATTAATCCTGTTCTAACCATAGGAAAATACACAAAGCACAGAGCAGAGCTTGAAGAGGAGAGCATTTTGCTTTGTAAATTCAAATAAAAGGCACAGATATTTTCTGTTTTCAAGAACACTGCAATATGCCTCATCTTCCACAGCAGGCTGAGAACCAGCATGAGGGGAGGAAATGAGGACCAAAACTAAAACAAAAGCTTGTAACACCCAGATGCTCAAGAGAGAGAAATTCCTCTTTAATTATGAAGTTGCTAGTGTAAGTTTTGTAATAGAAATGCTGCTGCATTTAAAAAAAGGCTGGGTTTCCCTGCCAGTATTTTCCCAATTTGTCCTTCTGACATTAACTTAATTCCATGAAGAAATTGGAAGATCTGGTTTTCCATTAACTATTCTTCATGTGTTCTGAAGCTAGGATGTCAATGATCAGGAGTTACACTGGATAATAGTTGTCTGCTTAAAGTTTACTCTCTTTGTAGCAACTTTCCGTGACTAAGAGCAAGTAAATACATAAATATGTGAAAATATGAGTGTTTTCTTTTGTACGAGTTGAATTTTAGCTAACTAGTCTCAGGGAAAAAATGTTCAAGTATAGGATAATATTTGGAGTTGCTCCTTTTTTCATGATCTTCAGAAAGGTTACTTGCAGGTGCAGAA
Organism: Dicaeum eximium; assembly: GCA_013396995.1. Taxonomy (NCBI): domain Eukaryota; kingdom Metazoa; phylum Chordata; class Aves; order Passeriformes; family Dicaeidae; genus Dicaeum; species Dicaeum eximium. Next base: position 1,409,981 of record VWZP01006907.1, read on the forward strand.
TGGAGATTATATCCTAACACTCTCTTGTGCTATAGCATGTTGTAGCATGTATAGCTGAACTACTTGTGGGGATATCAAATATTTTAAGGAAGGAAAAACAGGGCTCTTCCATGAATTTCTATGATATACCTATTGAAAAGAATGGGGAATATTAGCTGTACTGACTGGAAAAGCTAGTTATTACCAATTTGCTGGGAAAAAAAATCATATTTCTCCAATTATATGAAGTCTTGAAAGGTTTTTCTTATGGGTCAACATTACCCACTGCGTAGTATGTGCCAATATTCCTTTGCTGCTTATTTACAAACAGTATGTTGCAAATATTCAATAGTCAACATTTTTTCCCTATGCACTATTTGCTTAAAAGCAATGTTTAGGGCGTGACAAAATTGTCTTCCAGGAAACTTATTTGTACATGACTTCTAAAAAAGGAGCTCTGACACAAATAATGTTAATACACTCATAAAGGTGAATATGACTGTGAGTATCTGCACCTACAAATAATTCTAAAATACTAGAAATTTTAAATCCCAGACTACTGAAAAATGTTTGTACTTCTGCATGCATCAGCAATCAGGTGATCTTTCTGTATGTAGCTGTTTTTCCCAGCAGAAGAGCTTTCCAATGCAATAGGCTGAGTCCTGAGGAAATTTTCCTTTCATTTCATACAATTTTCCCCACAAGTGTATAAGTGAGATACCTTGAATTAATGATGTCATTTCAGTGCCAGGCTCTTCAGTGGCAATTACCAAAAGGGGGAAAAAAAAATCCCTGTGTGCTTTTGTTAGTTTTTCATTATTTTCTCTTTGAAAATTATTCTTCCATACTTCATCTCGAGCTGCCTTTTTTCAAGCTGAATAACCCTATTGCTTCTGCTGAATACATGGACATGACCACCCACACTTAGAGAAACCTTACCTCTTGCTGAGCTCCTCTGAAATGGTAGGCAGCAGGGCTCATGCAGCAATAAAACTTCATGATCACAGGGGAAGGAAATAGCACAAGGCTAGGAATTCTCCTGCTGTTTCCATATGATTTCCTAATTTCAAAATAAGCTGAGAAATAATAGGGGGGAAGTATATTGTGAGAGTTTCCTCTGTGCTCTTCTGCAATTTCCCACTTAGGCTGTCATGAGTGCAAGGAACTCTATTAAACTGCTACCCCAAAATCAGCAGCTTGGCAGCCAGTCTAACAAGCAGGAAAACTTTATTCTCCAATTTTGTAAAAGGAAGTTTTCCTCTTGGACTAAGGAAGTGGAATCATAGAGGGTTACACATTCTGGCTTGTAATTTTTTTCCTGCCTCCCAGCAGGAGTGAGATCTTGATCTGGAGCATGTGAAAGGTTATCCTTGTTTACACTTAGCCCTCAGTTTGGTCCTATATTAAGGTGAGATCCAGCTGTGATGATTTCGAAACGTGTCCACACAGACGGTCAGAACAGCCCTGGCAGTTGTTCTGGGATACAAACACAGTGCTGGTTTATCACTAAGAACATCTACCAGGTACCACCTTTCAAATGTATATGGAATAAGGCATTTTGTGGCTGCAGCTGCTCATTTTACTTTTTCGCTTCTTTCTTTCCACATGAGCCTGTTTCTGTAAAGGGTCAATCTGTCCATTGATAACTCAGTCTAAATGACCATATTTTCAATTAGAGTTTCATACAGAGTAATAATTTTAGGGATTCAGACTGAAAGGTAGGTAGAGTTTGTTTCATAGTACAAATACCACATTGGTGGTAAAGTCACTTAGAAAGATAAAGATGCAGTTTTCTTAAAAATAGCTACAATAGAAAGTGTTATAAAACATTTTGATTATGAAAACCAGGGCAAGCCCAGATTTACTCCTCCACCCAGAGGACTGTCAGCTTTGCACTGCATTATGAACAACACAACAAAATCAGCCAAGAACTATATTACAGGATGTGTCATATATACATTTGAAATATCTCTATTCCAAGGTACCATTTTCCTGTACACCTTGGTACAGTAAGCTCTCTCAAGTCACCTCATCAGACACAAATCACTTTTTGGGTTGGCTTTTTTTGTTTGTTTTTGTTGGTTGGTTGGTTTGGCTTTTGTTTTCTTTTACTTCAGAAAAGCCTATAACATTTGAACATACATTCTTTGTGGTTTCCTTTGCCTTTCTCTATCTCTAAATTGATTGTTTAAAGACTAACCCTCTGAAGGAAGCAAATGAAAATTGACATCATGTTGTGTCAGATGATTAGATATTCGAGAATTTTAATTTCAAAATACAGTGGATTATTGTACTTTACACAGTGGACTTTTACTGTGCTACCACCTAATGAGAGCACATGTGGTCTTCAGAACTGAAGTCACAGGGGGGCACTGCTTTTAAATCCCATGAATTTTCTGGTAGACTTGTTATTTGTTTTTCCCTTCCCCAGAGTTTCAGCACCTTTGAGTACCTCAGAAGAAGTGATAATTCTTTACTTCACAGAAAATGTCCTAGGTACAAATCAGCCTGCTACAACAGCCAGAGTACCACTGCACTCTGCTACTGGTCTTGCTTCCCTATTTATTTAAAGCCTGTTATGAGAGTAAATTGCCCAAAAAAGGCCCGGAAAATAGGGAAAATATGTACCTGGGGGGATCACAGCTGCTGGGAAGTGGAGCTCAGCCATGCCAGACCCCTCTGCTGCTCTCCTGGTGCCCCAATCTCTCACTCTCTGGGTAGGTTGGGCTCTCCCACTGTACATTAGCACAGGCTGAATCCCGTAGTGGGACTGTTGCTCAGCAACAGCGGCGAGAACAATTTGGTTTTGGACCATTCAGAAGATGATTACATTTGCAGCATGTTCCCCCCCACCTCCCCTCCCCTTCCCAGTACCTATTCCTGGATATTGTAAATATTCATCTGAGTTTTGCATATACAGTAGTTTCCCCTCTAGGTAAAAACCATACCATCCAAATGAGCTTTTAAGAGTACTTTACTTTAATGCATGCCTACATTTCCTCTCATTCAGTGGGTATAATGTTGCACATGAAATGGCATTGTTGGGCTTCTGGGGGGTTTATTTGTTTTGTCTATGTCAGACAAATTTCAGCTGGAGCAGGGCTGGGCTCTTTATGACAGTGCTGCTTCATTGCTTTGTTTGAGGCACGTAAAACAAGAGAAGTATTTAAATAGTTGTGAACACCTGAATGACTTTAAAGCATTTGAGTAAGAGATAGGGTTCAGATCTCCAGATTTCCAATTTCCTTCCTAATTGTTTCTTTATCTACAGCATCCCATTAGAAAAATCAGTCCCACGCTCTCAACTTAAAAGAGTTTGTCTAGAGACTGTAATGCAATATTTAAATATTTGTCATACATTTCCCTGAGCTTTCACTCTCAGTAGTAATTTATTCTGAACCTTCCAGTCTTCTTTCCATTGACACACATGTAACAGTTGCAAGGGTAACTCTCCAGGTCGGCCATCCTGATCCACCCACCCTTTTGGCAAGGCTTTCCACTGCCCCGACACAGCAGACAGAGCACTCCTGGTCCTTCTGTCTTTGGTGCCTCCTTCATGCCCTGCAGAGCAGTGTGCAGTCACCCACCCATCCGTGCCACAATCACAGAAGCTAACTTGAATATCCTATTTACAAACATCACATGCAACCTTCCCCTTATTTCTTTCCCCCAGGTATGATAGAAAACAAGAAGGGAGAGAGAAAAATAAAACCTAATTCAGAAATCAATTTTTACCCTCTAAGACCAACAGGATGTGTGTGTGTGTGTGTTTGTTTTCAGTAACACTGTGTCCCAGTGCACTGAATCAAATCAACACGTTACTAATTTAAATATATAAGATCAGCAATTCCATTATTGTGCTTTTAGTGAGATATGTGCTTGTGTACCTTACAACTCGGTCAAGCATAAGTTGTTCTCTTCGATGTACAACAGGAATCTGGTATTTTTGCACAACTCCTGCTATACCTTCCCTCTCTCATCTTATTTCTGTCCTTGACAGTCCTCTGAGGCAGTGAAGTGACCCACTGTGAGCTGCCAGCTCTCAGGGAAGAGAAAAGGACGAAGGCGGCAAATCTGGAATTTCTCTCAGTTTTCCAAGAGCACCTTGTTCTGCCTTGGCTGTGTCCTGACACAGGCACAGGAGCTGGCAGGGACTGTGACACAGACCCACCTTGCCCACCAGCCCCAGAACCTTCAACACCAGAGCCTGGAGCTAATCCCCCTCCACAGCAGAGCTCCTCACTCGTGCAGCCTTGTCCCGAAACCTCCGATGGGGATCCACACCACACACGGGAAATCTGTCACAGACTGCAGCCTGCAAGATGTTCCTGCAGACAGCACACACACACTCACAAAGTCAAATGGCACTAGGATAAGCCCTGCCTCAGACTCCCCTTCGTGCAAGCCCAATAACAAATTACTTTTTTCCTCCCTAATTAGCTGTATTAGAGCAAACCCTAATACAACGTTGACCTAAATACAAAATTGGGTGGTTTTTCTCACTTTCCTCTGAGCAAGCTGTATTTATCTTATAAGTGCACATTTTTGGATTTTAAACATTTCTCTTTTTAAAATGCAAGTTAAATGTTAATCAGTGATGTAATCTTCATAAAAATTACAAGGTATCGATGTTCATTCAAACCAGATATTTCCTCATTATATTGAAGGAACAAATTACCAACTCCTGCTGCAATGAACTCCTTGATACAACATGCATTTATCCAGGCCCCATGGGGGTTATTACAACAAGATTCACCTCTGTGTGTGTGCATGTCTATATTTAAAAACGACCCCCTCAAATCTCTCCTTTGGTCTTTCAGCAGGGAACATATCAAGCAGCTACAGCAAAGCTCATACACACATCAATATCATGCTAACATTGTTGAGTTTCACTGAACCCTATGCCAAATTAACTTTTACAGGGCAATTACAAAATCTTATAATCATGCAAATTAGTAGTTAGCAGCTTACATCTTCCAATTAAATTGCCTCCTGCTATTCCAGGATCCAAGTTAGCCACGATAAACTTTTTCTTTTTTAAAGAGAGACTCCTTATGTGGAGAGTCATCAGTGTATGGATTAGCCTTGTCAGGGACAGGGGTCCAACTCGAAGCAATCACAGGCAGGTTATTTCAGCAAAGGAATCAAACCCAAACCATAGTGTGAAGAGAAAAGGGCATTAACTTGGAGTTATTATCAAATTTGAGTGTCCAGGTGCACTCCTAAGCTCAGGGTCACATCCTGTCTGCAGTATAATCCTGTACCCAGACAAGATCCAGGCATCATCTACTCCCTCTCACATTCTCCCTCCCTCTTCCTCCCTGTGTGAAGAAGAAAAGTCATTACTATGTGGGCCAGGGCTGGCCTCTGACTCCTGGAGATCAGCACAGAGTTACCCAGCACAGTCACCCTCTTTCTGCTTGGCCCACAAACAGCCAGGTGTCCTGTGCATTCTTCCTTACAGAATGAACACATGGCACATTTCAAAGCTTTCTTCCAGCTCCCTGCAAGGTCGGGAGCAGGATGAAGTTATCAGTGGATGTAATTTACTTTAACATAAGGCAAGAAGATGAGGCTATTTACTCAATTTATGGGGGGAAAAAAGGGGGCTTTAAAGAATCAAATTCCTGAGTTTAGCACAGCAAAAACATTGTTTGTTATTTATGAACTACAGATTTTGTAGAAAAGGTTCTTTGTGTGTTGGGGTTGTTTGTTTGGTTTTTTGGGGGTTTTTTTTTGCTAAAAGCAGACAGAAGAAGAACATACTGTGGCCTACAGAATTCACTCTGCTGATGAAAATCAAACATCTCAGAAGAAAAGTCAGGCACAAAACACAGCAGACAACGAGAACCAGTGTCAGCTCTGAAATATGTTACAGAATTAAATTCTTCTTTCTTTACCATTTTCTGTCCTTTACCTTGCTTCCCCTCAAAGGGCACCCACAAGGCTTGACTTGCACACTGGGACAGGATCTATGCACACCTAAGGCAGCGCTGCCTTCCAAGTTTCCAAGGGGTCAGTGGTTTGTAACCATTTGTGCTGTTCTCCAAAATCACTGTAGCTGACATCTGTCCTGGTGGTATCAGGCTGGGACAGAAAGCTGGCCTGACACAGAGGGCTGCAACTTCTCAAGTTTTGAGGAGTCATCAGTAGCTTGTAGCCAGCAGCACAGGTTCTTCTGAGGGGCAGTTTTCAGGCCAGCTTGGCGGGTGTCCCCAGATAGTGACACTGCCCCAGCCAGACTCCAGTGTCGGGTGTGCTGCTGCCATGGCAGTGTGAGTTTAGGGCTCCTTTGGAGTGACTCCTTACTCACTCAGCCCAGTTGTAACAGTTCTTTTCTGACTCATAAAATTCCTTATAACTAAGAGGAATTGGGGTTTGCTTTTGTTATTTTAAGTGAAAACTAAACTTCTGAAGAGAAAAAATAAACAGCTATTGAGCTGGAAAAATGGACTCCTATTACTTCTGCCACCAGCCTCACTGCAGCTGTTCATAACCACAGCCCTACAGCCTAAATCCAGCACAAACACGAGCATAAAAAAGGCAACAGAAACTATAGATTAGATTATAGTCTCCATTCAGAGTATGCTGTCCACTATCTTCTCTCTCTTCCTAGATATGACAAATGCAGCATTATCAGAGGATATGCAGATTAGACCTTTTGTCTTTGAAAACACCAGTGTTTAAAAACTCTGAATATTTAAGAAGCATCTCATTGTCAAGGATTTGCCAATGGAGTTTCAGCATGACTGAGATTTTGATTCCTGGCTGAAAACAGCATTACTTCTTTTTTTTGTTACACAACTAGTTTAGATTGAATATCAGAATACCAAACAGCTATAGAAATTCCTCTCTTGCCTTATAGCCCAGAATTTCTATGGATAAGGCAATGTATTTGCAATCAGCAGCAGTTGTAGTTTGTTTACAATCAGTGTATCAAAGCACCTTTTTCATACATGGAAACAGGGAGAAAAAAAAAAAATCATGGTTCTTGTGCCAGATGTGAAAGATTACACAGCTGCAGTGTCTTGAGGTTACAAAGCTGCCAGTTTAACAAGCAAGATAAGCAGCAATGCAGATGTATTTATAGCAGTTTATACATTTATAGTGCATTTTAAAAGAAATGTAATGAACTAATCCATAAATAGTATGGGGATCATAGGTTTATTGCTGCCTTAGTGTAACAGAACCTTATGATACAAAAACATGTCAATAAGAAACTTCTGTATTAATGGCATTGGCAAAACACTTTTTGGGGCAGGGCCTGCCCTGCTGGAGAGTGTACCTGTGCAGAGGGGAGCACAAGGCAGGACTCATCTGGCGAGACCTGAGCTGCCATTGTAATGGAAATATTAGAAAATAGCAATGGGAGATCTGAAAGCTACAATATTCTCTGACAGGAAAGAGATCATTATCTTGAACAATATGTTCAATTAAAATTTGTTTAATAGTTGGGACCTAATCTGGATGTCTTGTATGGATGTCAATAGATTTTGGAGCATGCCCTTGGACATGGCATATTGCAAATGTGCTGGATGAAGTAGCTCAAGTATATAAGCTGTTTCATAGGAAAAGTAGAAAATCACAAGCTCATTAGACTTTAAGGTAGTGAGATATTTTCTTATTTAACTTAAGAAAAGGTATGTCAAGCAATAAATTAAATTCCTGCTTCTCAATATGTACATCCAAAAAGCAATTTGCTCTGTCTGTTTTATTGATTGGCAAAACAAAAAAGACATAAAATTTACTACTGTAAAACCTTTTTACTGTCCCCAGTCACATGTAAATGGCAAACATTTTCATTTTGCAGTGCTGTCATACATTACCAAGGGGGGCAACTTTTCCTACATGTCAAAATGGCTTTGCACCATTTCTGTGATAAGCAGGGTGCTGAGACAACTCTGAGCTGTCATCACTGAATTCTCACCCGTCTCCACGTCATGCAGTGCTGTTCAAGGATAGAGCTGTTGGCTTCTCCTTGACCAGCCTAGACCTTTATAGCATAAGTGAACAACAACATACAACGGGTTAAAAGCAATTTCCCTGCCAAAACCACTTTTCTGACTGGGGACTTCCTGTAAAAATTCTGGCTCCAAGAGGGAAGCAGAAGAGAGTATGCTAAATACTTTACTACTTAATTTTGAAAGCAGAGACGCTCTCCAAAGTAAATACTGGAGAGGTTCTTAAGCAATATATGCTTTGGACTGTAGCTATAGGCTGGCACTCAGCCACAGTTAGGTGGTGTTTGGTTCTGGTTTCCCAGCCAACCTCTCATGAGTGAGTGTTAAAATGTGCAGTGAAAGAGTGATGAGGAAGAAGTGATGAGAGAGAAGTTGAGATTACTTCTCTGTCACAAATTGCCCTGCTAAGGTCAAAGTCAATGTTATTAGCAGGGAAAGCTGATCAGAATTCAATACTAAATGTAACCTAGTGACATGAAGTTTCCTCTTTCAAACTTTCAAGCCTGCGTGGAAATGAGCGACACACCTCCTAAAGTGCTCATTTGTAAATCCACTGCTCCTCAGACAATCTCTATTCATGATGGAAGCTCCTAGTTTTCAGTTTTGACTCCTCTGATTTCCTGCAAAGTTGCAGACACTTTCCCTACAGCTAGTGCCTGGTACCACTGGCACAAGAATGTGAGAGTCTCACTCAGCGTTGCTGCCTCTCTGTCACATCCATCTCTGAACTCAAGCCCGGGATCCCCAGGATGCCACTGCTGTTACATCTGTATGGGATTTTCAGATTGTTGTACGTCACTGCACACGTGTTTGTTTTCAAAGTCAACAACAAATGTAACATTAAACACCCTTGACTGCTCCAGTGAACAGCCTTGTCTGCTTCATGTTGCAAAACAGACCTAATTCTTATTGTAGCTGGTTTGTGATTGAACTAATGGTGCATGCAGAATCATAATTCAGCAAAGTGAATTAAATTATCAAAGACTCTTTTACACTCAACACTTATCACTGTCTATCCAAAAAAAACAAAACATCGTACTTGTGGGAGGGTAAATTTTTTCAGAGAGCTTAGAGGGAGGTGGATGGCCAGCTGTTGGCAAAGAAGAGGCAGAGACACAATTCACAGAAGCATTGAGGGGCTGGAAATATGCAAATGACAAATCTAAGCAAATCAACAATCCTCCAAAGGAGAAGCATCAGTGGATTACAGGAATAATTTCCTCTTACAGATCCCATTTGTAAAGCCCTGACTGTCATTCATTACCCCCACAGTTTAACAAGGGACATGAATTACTTGTTTAGGATTATTTTCCTCTTTGGGGAGGAGAGTCCTCAGGTATTTGCTCTTCCAAGGCAAGGCAAAATTTGTCACTTAATTATTTTCCAAATAAGAACCTGACTAAAGGTCTCTGCATGGCAGCAGAAGTTTTTCTTTCAAATCCAAAGGAGGCAGATGTAGCTAGTGTCCCCAGTGTACTTCAAACCAGCTTGTACTGTCACCAGGTCCAAATGCCTTCCTGGCAACGTAGCTCCAGTTTACCTGGCTTACCTGATCATACCTTCACCTGACCAAAGAGAGCTGTGAACTTTCAGGACCATGCAGAAAGGCAAGTTTATGTGGCCTTTTCTTTCTACCCTAAGGAAGCTGTTTGAAGACTGCTGTGATTTTTTTTTTTGTCTGTGTTATTTTACTTCACTTGGTAGGGACTTTATTTTCCTTACAGGATGCACTTTGAATAACCTTTAGGGCTAGAACACATCCTAGAAGATGCTGAGCTGACCCATCTCAAATAAGACTGATACCAAAGTAAGCACTAATCCACTACTGGTTTTGTATTGCAAAGGAGAGTTTTGGCTTAGCAGATACTTCTCTTACTGAAAGTCATCTCTGTAAAGTGTCTAGTCAATATTTTTATTTCTATGGGCTCAAAAAATCAGCAAATTAGGTAGATCTTGGTTAAGTAGGGGAACAGAAGGTGTAAGACAGGAAAATGCCACTTTTCCCTCCTATGTCTGCAGCAACAGAGGCTATCTCATAACTCTTAAATAAATAACAGTGGCAGTTCCCACAAATCACAGTTTCTTTCTTCTTGGAAGATCAATCTCTTTATCAAATTTTAATTCATTTCAGATATTCTGTTTCTTTTCAACAGTTTTCAGGTTGGAGTTGAGGAGCACTGGTGGGTTGCAGTTTCACTGAAGGAAAGCTGCTGTTCAGGAATGTTGTTGAGACCATGGCCATTTTACTCCAGCTTGGAAGGATCAGAAAGTTGGAGATTCCCAAAGCAAGACCTGTTCTAAGTGTGTCCTATCTGAAAGCTCTATGAAAGATGTTTGTTACCCTAATTCTTACAGATCTGTACAGCCATATGTCTCACTGCCTCTGCACACTGCCTTTTTCTTTCCTCTCTGTACAATCTGGGAGTTTTTCCAAATGTCCTGTCCCATTTTTCAGTGTAATAATTCAACCTATTTCTTCATGTCCAAAACACAAGACTATGTTAACTTCTCCCAGCACTAGCATTTCACATGTCTAGGTGACTATTACAGTGTTTTCCTCTCTATTTTCCCTTGTTCACCCTAGATATCATCTCTTCATTCAGTCAATCCAACCAGCTGGATTTTCTAAATCTCTGTTAATTCTCTGTTCCTTTATTCTGGACTATCTCCCTTTGCTCACCATCCTTCTCATAATGACCCAAAACTGGCAAAATTGTTGCCAATTCCAAACTGGGCTGTGAGCAGCAGAAAATCAGCCTCACCTGTCTTTCCAGCTGTGCTTGCTTGTAGATCCCTGCAAAGAAGAACAACAGATTGAAATTATTGACTTAAATTACCATGCTGATTCTCTCTAATCTCCTGCTCTTCCCAGCTGCCTGGTGTAGGTGATGTGTTTGTGCAGATGATTAGCTCTGCCTACGTGTGCTGCCCAGTACTTCCCCCAGACTGGCTCCAGCTTGTCAAGATTGTTTTGTATTCAAGGGTTGCCCTTTTTGGGTTTCTATAATCTCTATTCCATCATCTGTTAATGAAAAACAAGCTAAACCCAGCCTCTGTGGAGCCCCATTTGATGTGTCCTTCCATTTTTAGCCAACTCTTGGGATTCAGATCTGATCAGTGTTTTGTTGACCCAGTGCTGATGCCTGGGCAGGAGAGAACAATTTTACATAAAATTCTGACACAACCCCTATTCTTTTCTACTTCTATTGTGTCCTATAACACAGCTAATAATAAGGCAATGAAATCATTGTCTCCAGCTGTTTCCCAATAGAATTTACCAAAAGGGTAGAGAAATTATCTCATTTAAATCTCATTCCACACAAAGCATTGAACTGTACCAGCCAACACCAACACTGGTTCCAGTGTGGTCATAGTGCAATTTCCTTGACAGTCCTGGACAGTTTCAGGGAGATTACAGATGGATGGGGCCTGTTTGGTTCCAGCTGGACTGAAGTGCAGATGGATCCCAAATGTCAGAAAATGGATCCTTACAGCTGAAATACTTGTGGATACTCAAATTCCCTTGGAAAGTGACAGTTCTGGAAATAACATTTTCAGTACCAGTAAATTAGTCCCAGAATGGCATTTCCTGGCATGTCCACAGTCTGGATGTGGTTAGCTTGAAAGAGACACAGAAAAAATGTTGAAGCGAAGATACTATTGTGCTCAGAGGTGCCCCACGGGAAAATATCTAGGCTTGTTCTTCCACATTTTAAACCTCTTCCTTTTAATTTAAATAGTGTTAAGATTGATACAGGTAATGAAACTCAGGAAGGCTGCTGGCTTGTTTGAAAAATAGGGCAGCTATTTGGATGTGTGAAGGCAGCTCAGACAGACAGCTAACATAATCTACTGTGAATATTTTATTTCCTCGCTGTGGAAGGATAAGTCTATCTGGACAAAACTGTTCAGCTTCAAGCTCCAGTGGTGGAACATGGCAGGAGTACTGCAAAGATGTAATTGTCCAGCTAAAGCCCTGTGACGGCTGACAGCGCTCGGGACTTTGCAGAACAGGACAACAGCTGGTGGGGGAAAAATATTTGAAAGTGTTAAGATTTCAAGAACATAATCAAGTATGTTTTCCTAGAAAGCAAACAGATCTCAAATGCTCTGAAGGACCTGGAGCTTGCAGTACTGCCAGGACAGCCAACGACCACAAGCTGAGGAACCTGGTTTCCCTGGGATGCTCCTGACAAACCCGCCCATCAGATTCCAGCCCTGCTGAAATCAGCCACAAGCACAGCAGGTTCAAACATGGCAGGATCTTATCCATGCAGGCAGAGAAGAAAGGAAACTCTGCTAAAATTCCTGCTGATTTCAAAGGAGGATCCTCAGAGATGTATGCCAGTTAGCTCATTCTGTACTGTCCCTTTCTATAATGGAGGCAGGAACAGAGATATACATCAAATATAGACCAGCTGCTCAGAAGTGCATGCAGATACCAGCCCTTTAATTCCTTTTATGTTAATTCCCAGAAGGGACTGTAGGCTGGACTATAATTTTGAATGAAAGACCTCAAATTCAAGATTGGTTTTGAATATGTGTAGGAGAGAAAACAAAAGAAATCTCCTTTATGTGCTGTCCAAATTATTTATATTTGGACTGAGTGATCTGCAGAGCAGATGGCTAAATGCTTTCTAAGCTTCTCATAGGAAGCTGAGTCCTCTGTATTTGCAGGTAGGCACATATAGATACAGTTTATCTCGTTCTACCTTTGTGCTTATTGTGAGATATTGCTGTAGGTCTATAGGGTGCACACAGGTCATCTTTGCATCCTGGCTCCAGAAGATTTCCCTGGGCCTTCTGCATAATAAACCAACCAGTGAAATTGTTTACTGCACTGAAAATCAAAATATTTTAGTGTACAAATTGATGACCTGATACAATCTGTGAACTGCACTACTCCAAGATGTGCTGCATGCTTTGCTTTAAGTTCGTACAAATGTCAGTGGATATTTAACAGATTTAACTTTTCTTTTTTTCTTTAAACTGAATGAAGGGAATGCTTTTCTTCCTTCTCATTTTAAATATGAACATTGAGTGACATTTCCTCTAATTTGGAAATAAAATATGGCAGTAACATTACTCAATCTGTGCATGAGAAAATGGATGCCTTGCTCCTGTTACAGAGATAAACGTGGCTGTTGGGCCATCCCAGTAATAAATTATAGAGAATACAACCCTCCTGAAGTAATCTGCTTACATCTTTCTGGTTTTTCTCCTGTGACTACTGTTACAACACTGGAAAGGAATGAAACTGGTAAAATTCACTGTTTTCTGTACTTGTCTTTAACTGTTTTTATTAGATTGTACAAAACTTGGGGGCTTTTCTAGCATCAGAACCATCTTGTTTATAAATGGGGTATAACACACATGAGGTGATTATGCTTTGGATTTCAGAATCTGGGAAGTGCTGCACTAGATCCTACTGTCCTTTTACAGCAGTAGTTTGCCAACAAGTATCCCATCCCAGTACCACTAAAGGCTAGACCTGTTTTACAAGAGACATTTCAATATTTTACAGTCTAACTGCCTTATTGAAAATGTATGTTGATTCAACTTTTTTTATTTTTTATTAATAATCTATGTATTTTTCTTCCTCCTGGAAGGGATTATTTGCAGATGTTAACATATTTATTTTTCCTCAAATCTTCAAAGAGCTAGCTTTGGGGTTTGTATTCATTTTTTTGAACCTGAAGTTCCATGGCTAATTCTGTGAACATGATTGTCACAACATGTACTTCAGTTTTAGCTGCTTGTTTTCTTTTAACATTTTCATTAATAGAGCATCTCCATCTTACAGAAGTGAAGTGTCCTCCTTAGACCTTTTGTAACCTGAAATGTATCCCATCAGAGAGCACTTCCCCACCCTTTTATACCTCTAGAAACATGCTGTCCGTGTCATAAATATCAATAAAGCTGGAAGGATGTAACATCAAAATCTCCAAGACAACACACAAAGATACAACAAATCAAAGGCAAAATAGTGATGGTTCGATTAGACTTTTAAATAGGATATTAAAATGAGGTTTGTAGTTAAATACAATGTCTCTCTGAATTTGGCAGGAAAATCATTAACCGAATGATGTTAAATTTGCGCAGATTGTTGAATAAATGAGTAAGACTTGCTTTAGGAGGCAGCAGACCAGCCAAGAAACATACACACAAAGACTTGCTGCTAGTCCACATGAACAAATATCTTACATGAGGATAAGAGTATTTTTTTAAAAGGATCAGTAACTTAATAGCTATATTATCATTAGCTAGTCCTCCATGTGGAGTAACCCTCTTAGAGTCTGTACAGGTGGAGGAGTCAGGGGACCATGGACACCTGTTCCTGTGTAATAATATGAGGTTCTTGCTTGTTTGCAGATTGGGTGCTGCTAGCTGTTTTGGTATTATTCAAAGTTTGTAGCTATATATTCAAGACATCTAAAAGCTGTGTAACTTTAACTACTCACTTACCTTGTTATTTTGGTATATTTTTTGTATGTGCTTCCTGGGATACATCCAGAGAAATCCAGGTAGCTGGAAGCACAGAGATAAACAATGCAATGATTTTTCTGAAAAACTGGATATCATCTAAACAGAACATTTACAGCTCAGTTTATGATTTGGCTATAGCTACTGCTAGCAATAAATTTCCAGAATAGATTTATAAACTGTGCTGTGATTTCTTCCTCCTAATGAAAAATTTGGTTTCTGAAATCGACCAACTCCTGGATAGTCATCACCTGGAGTAATAGTTTAATACACAGTAAGTATGTGTGAAAAAGCCAGAATAAACAACATCAAGGAATAACCTTTCTCCCAAAGGTGAAATGTAATTTTAATTAAGACTTAAAAGTAGGATTATTTGTTATCATGTTTTTATTGGTACTCATTTGATTAACATTGTACTGAAGGCAGGGAAAAAAGGCAGTCCTTCATCAGCAGGTGCAGCCTACAACTGAAATGAGATCCTGGTTCTTATCCCAGCACATCTGGTTGTTACTAACAGGGTAGTCTCTGCCCAGGTCATCATTTCCCAGCCAGAACAGGAAAATTCTAATCAAACCCTCTACAATTTACAAATCAGCTACATCACTGCTAATA
Organism: Dicaeum eximium; assembly: GCA_013396995.1. Lineage (NCBI taxonomy): Eukaryota > Metazoa > Chordata > Aves > Passeriformes > Dicaeidae > Dicaeum > Dicaeum eximium. The sequence continues at coordinate 1,425,016 of VWZP01006907.1, forward strand.
TGTCAGCTCAGGATAGCAAGGGACACATGACAGTTTGTGTGGACATGGCAGAATTCCTTCCTCCTTGAAGTTGTTTGACCCTCCTGCCTGCAGGGAACCATCACCGTCCCATGCTGTCATCCAACTCTCCACTTGCAAGAATGGGGGCTGGTGTGGCAAAAGCAGCCTTGCAATCAAACAATATCATCAACTATGGATGCACAATTCCCTGGTATAGCCATGGCTGAAATAGGCAGGAGTGGGAGATGGTGATGACAGATAAGCATCAGTTCAAGTTCAGACCCGAAATAAGGGGCCTTGGTGGGTGGACGGGTGAACATACTTGTAAGCAGTGATCCATGGGGCAACAGCTCTCATTTGGGAACTAGAAATTCAAAAAAGAAGTGTCAGCTAAAGCTAAAGTTGGCTGAGTGGAGGGAAAGGAGAGCAGTCCAAGAAGCTGAAGGCCAGACTCGGAGGTGCGTGGGATATGCAGCACAGAACCACATTTAAAATAACAAGGTAATTCTCAGAAGCAATTTCCCTCAAGTATTTTGAGCAAAGAAATAACCACACTGGTCAATGCCTACGATGTGATCTCATCCCCAGAAGTACAGTTCCAGTTTCAAATACCCTCATAAAGTGATTACATCATAGAGATGCTTCCAATTTTACAATTGAAAAAGACTCAAAATACAACCTCTCTACCAACATAGGCTAATGAAGCACATTGGAGAAAAGATCCTCCCCACTCATTAATAAAACTAGCATAATGCCCCTAGAGGAATTAAAGGACTTTGGAGTTGTAGTTAAATTTGTGCAATATTGAAAGGCATTGATATTTCCACTCCAAGGACTGCAGCACATCCACTTACAATACATAGGTTCACAAGGCAATTCAATAAAGCAGTTCAACTCCAGTGAGCTCAGTGGAGTTGTGCCAACCGTGGATTCAGCCTCCTGATTGTGAAATACAGTCTGTGATGGTGTGAATTATATGAAGTTTCAGATACAAGTAAATATCAGACAACAGCAACTATATTCCATTTATTTCAGAGTTCGCCTGGGGACTTTGCAAGAAGACTTCTTTCTATTTGAACAATACCGGGATAATTGTAGTATCTTAATATTAGAAAAAAAAGAAGCCAAATAAATTGCTAAATGATGTGAGTGAGAAAGACAAACCATGCTAGAAAAATTATACAATGGGCCAAATTTATTGAACAATGCCCAATAATATGAGAATCTGACATTTATTTTCAGTGTTGATTATTCAGGATACATTTAATATGCTCAAGATGCACTATTCAATCTGCAGCCCCTGTCTTTGTACAGAACATTGTGAAGAATCAAAAGGAGGAACATACAGTGAAACAACCACACCAGGCATCTTGCTCTGTCCCTGCTAGCTGTCACAACATTCCTTCCTTCTATTCAAATACAGCATATAGCTGAGATTTTCCCAAAGAACAGTGTTGTTTCACAGGAAAGAAAAGACAAACAAAGGAGAGTAACCCATTTGTGTGACATTATCAGTACCCACCAATATTTCCACATGGAGAAACAACTATTTGTTGTTAAAATATCAACTCAAAATGATGAAATATCAAGTATTCAAACCTAAGTGAATTGTTAGGTAACTTCCACAAGAAGCTGGATCCTTTTCAGAACTAGATCTGCACTGACACCCTGCTTCTGGAAAGCTTCATTATTCATTTATATTTTGCCTTCCTGGAACAGGAACAGATGTAATCCTGAGCTGCTGTGACTTAGAAGAATAAACTATTATCACACAGGCCACAAAATGTAGAAAAAGGGGAAAAGATGCTATTGCTTCTGGTCATTTGTCACTAAATCTGCTCTTGGTTGCAATCACTGCATCTGAGGAGAAACAGCATCCTTTCCAATCCTTTGTTTCTTTAAGTGCTCTCACAATGTCCTATCCACGTGACATCTTTACCAATTGTCCCATTTCTGCCTTAATTTTATTAGTTTGACTCTGCCTTCTCTAGTCCCATTGGATGCATATGCTTGTCCATATTCCGGCCTGTCCCATTTTAAAGTCAGGAAACATGAACCAGTGGTCAGACTATGTCTCAGATTTCACAGGTAGCTTTTTCCTGCTCCTGCCACCCTGCTGTTCTGTTTCACTCCGCTATATTTTATGCTCATCACTGCTAAGGCTGTTGCTAAACTGAAATGCAATGCTTGTTTACAGGGAGACATACAGGAAAATTATGTACAGATTAATCAAAGCAATGCTTGTTTACAGGGAGACGTGGGGGGAAATTAGACACAAATTGGCCAAAGCAGCAGAGGTACACTTCTGGAGGCAGCCGTGCAGATGCAGCAGCTCCCAATGGCTCCCTGCTGGTGGTCAGAAATAATCATCCTGCCCAAGGAAAATGGGATGTGAAGTCTGTTTAACACATTTAAATGCAGATCAGATGAGTTGTCTCACCTTCAGGAAAATGTCATCTTTTCCAGAGCATCTGATTTAGTGTGCACAAACCCAAGAGTTTCCAAACGTAACTCTAAACTGGAAGATGAAGGTTGAGGGGCCACATGTGGGCAGAGGCTGGAGCCTCCCCAAAGACCTGGGTGTGCAGATAGGAGTTGGACCCCTGAAAGGCACCAGGTATTAAGCATCAGGTAATTGATGCTTATAGCTGAATCAGGCTACCACTGGACCATAGCTGGTGGGATGAACTTATTAACCCCTCCCTTGATGACATGAGCTTACTGTGATGACTTCTGTCATTCTCCATGGGAACCATGTGTTAATACATGCCAGATTTGGGGTTTTTTTTCAGAGGGAAGTACAGCAGAAGCCTCCTTGCTTCTTTTGCTCTGGGTTGGAAGGAACTTTGAAGAAGAGTAAGGCCCTTCCCTCTGAAGGAGGTCAAAATCAGTTTGCAGCTTCTCTGAGGAGAGAACAGGGCATAGTGAGGTATAGGAAAAGGGATTTTTTTCTGGATGCAAGGTCAGCAGAGGACAAGAGAGCCTGCAGCACTGAGATAGACCTCTGAGAAGTGTGGGGACAGGTTCAACAGAGATCACAGAAAGAATTTTGGTGGAGTAACCAAAACAAACTGTAAATTTTGTCACAACCCAGAACAACCCTGAGTTACTGATATTCAAAGCAACCCTGTCAGAATGTCCCTGTCTTGCCAGGACACAGTGCAGGAGAAAGTTCACTTGCAAACTCTCAGTTTACTGTATTTCCTTCTAGACTTCCTCCATAATAACTTTATTCCTTTATCTATCACTCAAATAAAACTCAGTTTCCGAGTTTAAAAAGTGTTTTTAGTTCTTTGGGCTGCTTGCTGCAAGGTTGTGCAGGTTGCAAAGCTCTGGTGAACCTGTGATAGTTTCAACCCTGGGTGACTTTGGATTGAATTTAGAAGTGCACTCAAACATTTTGTCTGGCAGATGAAGAGCAGCAAAGAGCTGAGGGAGGGCTCATCTTTTCCTGTCATACCTGCCTGCAAAGTCTCTGTGACCTAAATTGCTTTCAACTTCTCTGTGGACTTCCTCGTTCAGTTTGCTGGCTTCCCACTATCCACATGGTCCAAGTAAATTACATGAGTAATGTCACATCTGGTCTAATGTTGAATTTGTGTACCCATGCAGTTATTTAGCATTTCAAATGTTAACTAATCCTCTCAATTTTTTTGTTGTTTTTGTTTTTGTTTTGCTGTGGGCTTTTTGTTTTGTTTTGGTTAGTTTTGGTTAATTACTTTGTAGTTTCAGTTCTTGTGGGCAAAAGCAAAAGCAAGCAGAAGTTTGATTTCTTGTTGTGTATCAGTAGACATATTTTAGAAGCAGCAATTTTGTTTTCAGCTCTTTCAGAACCAATATGAATAAAATCAAGATTCTGCAGCATTTTCACTGATTTCTAATGAATTTCATCTGGTGCATTTTTATACAGAGCTAGAGAAAATGCAGCATCTCATCCTTCATTGAGAGGAAAAAGTTGCCAAGCTAATTTAGATTTGCTGAAGCTCTAGCCTTTATGACACGTAAATGACTGACACAGTAAAAGGAGACAGCACAAAGTCTCACTGAGTTTTGACAGAGGGCAGATTTATCCATGGGCATAACTCAAGGAAAGTTAAGAGAAGAGTCTGGCTTGGAGACTCTCAAGCGAATTTCCACAATTTATGGTTTACAAATCCACTCTAATCCCAGTCCTTCCTATCTGCTATGGGCTACTCACAGGCAATAAGTATCTGTCACATTGCCAAAGAACAGTTGTTTATCTAATTTTAAGCGAGTATGGGAGCCCATTTGTTTGTTTTCACAGGAGGTATGATGGATGCAATTACAGGGCAATAATATGCATGGTTACAGTGTGAGTGCTCTGCGGATCAGCCAACAGCAGAACCATCCATCTTCCATGCATGCAGCCATCACAGCTCTTACCTTCAGCTGAATGAGAGCTCCCAAACTCTGCAGAAACTTCTTTTCCAAAGTTGGAGGTAAAACCAAATCAAATCATTCCCCCTAGTGCCTGTGCTATTAGCATGGCAGGAAGGGAGACTCACGTTCTCTGTAACTAGGGCATGATTTGTGTCTGGGGAGCTCTCTCAGCTTCCCCATTGTCTCTGCTTGGACACAAACATTATCAATACTGGCTCCCTGGCTGGGTGGAGGCTGCTGCTCTCCTCCATCATGATGAGACTCAATATTTGAGCCATCAGAGCTGGTCCTTCTGAATGAAGCAGCAAACTGATTTTGACCTTATTTCTGCACACTCACTGTGTACACAGACCATGAATTTCCCCCATGCACCTCCCTCCCCTGTAAGATGTACTCTACTGGGCACTCTTTCACCACAAGTGTGCAAATCCTAATTTGTCTTGTCTTCATTGATATATTCTCTCTCCCAGCACTTTTAGGGCCTGCAACCTTTTCTTCTGTCTAGACTCTATCGTTTGATTTATTCCCCAATTTGATTTTGTCTTTGATTTAATAGCCCTCTTGCTTGCACCTGCCCTTTTATTTTGTTGCGGGTTTTTTTCTCACTTCTTTACTATATGACCTTTCCTAGACCTTAGTTAAAGGACGTATATTGCCCTTTCTATTGCTATATTGTTCTTTTTGGCCTTTTCCCCAGCCCCTCTTTGACCTCTTAGTTCACTCAAAGAGGGAAGGGGTGAATGGAAAGTAAGGGTAAGACAAAGCTGACACTGATTTGGCCCACTAGAGTCTTGAAAAATAGCTGAAATTTGCTTGGACAAAATTTGGGAAGCTACAAAAGACCACAAAATCCTAGGATCTTAGCCCAGGAATATTGCAGTGTGCATATTTTTAATTGCCTTCGCATTCTTGTTATATTATCTGGTCAACTTCTAAGGCTTTTCTGACTATACTACATAATACCATATATTCAAGACTGAAAACAGAAGACTTTATGCAGGAAATAGGGATAGACGTCAGGATTTGACCCACTGTTGAAAAAGAAAGGATTTTTACAATTAAAAAATAAGCTTCACCCTGAAGACATCCCACTTCATTTAAGAAATTCCTGTTCTCAGTGTCAGCCCTGCTAAGGCAGCAGAGCAGCATGAATGGAGCAGCCTGTCACAGACAAGAACAGCATTGTACACAGAGAACTGGGAAAAAGTTCTGTTACTGTGATAGATTTGTGTAGTAACAACCAAGGATGATAAATTTTAGAAGTTGGTCAGGGTTAAACTGGTAAATCATGCAATCAGTTATGGGTTAAATATTAACAGAAGATATTCTCAAAAAAAAGAAAAAAAAAAGACAAGGTTGATTACATTCTTTCAAATGACTCCCAGATGTTAAGAAGTGCCTTCCAATGAAAATAGTTATATAATCTACAAACCTGAACACCATGTTAAAGGAATGGTAGTGAAAATTACTGAGTTAACAATTTAGGCCCTTGGCCATTTTGTCTCTCTAAAGATGCAGAAGAAAACTTCACATGTACTGAGAGCTGTTGAAGTGAAAAATTCTGAATTTAACAGATTTCATACTTAGTGCATTAACTAGAATCTTTTCACTTCAGGCTAAAATGCAGTAATTTTTGCACTTTTTATGACACTGATTTATTTGTAAGAAGTGTTTCCTTTTTCTGTGGCTTGCAGTGTATGCCTTGGAACTGCGGAGCAGTCTCTCAAAGCCATTTAACTCAGTGACTGCAAATGCCAGTGACAATGAGGAAATACCCCTTACCTGCATAATGCTGTAGAGGAGCTTCTCCCTGTTTAATATTCTCTTCTGGTTCATTACTTTTTGTTTTTCTTTGAAGTGCCCAAAACCATTCAGTTTACCAGTTCCTCCTTCATAGTCTAAATATAGCATATAAACTTTTAGACTAAAAATAACTGTTGGGCTCTTTTACTTAGCTTCTATTATTTTGAATTCTTGAGATGCTACTCCTGGTTTCAGTCCTTTATTCTTTGCTCTTCTTTTTCTTTTTCCAAATTAGAGATGAAATCTAATGCCAAGCTAGGATTTTCAAAAAAATATCAAATGAATGGAGCTTCTGAGGACTGGTATTATCACAACACCCTCAAAATGTAATTAAAATACACACACTGTCATTTGATAGCTTCCATATTAAAACTGTGAGAATTGCTGGTTAACTAATTAGAAGACATATAGGTAAATGTTTGTTGAACAATTGTCCCTGATTACTTTTCTTTTTTTTTTTTTTTCTGCTTGTGAGTTATATTAACCTCTGAGTTACTTCTCAATAATGAATCTTGCTGGCAAATATACTTTTTAATTAGTTGTTTGGGATACACATAAAGATGACATTTTGGATGAGGACCCCACTTATACTCTGTGGCTGAGTATATGCAAAGCTGTGATGGGTGCTCAAAACTGTTATGGGAACAGTTAAGGGATTTGACTTCCAAAACCAATTATAAATTATTTGCAGAAATTAATGGTCCTATCAGTAGTGGAGACCAGATTTCAAACACAAGTAATTCCTGAGAAAAGAACACCACCAATGATTTTCACCTCTAAAAATATTTCCTATTTTGTTTTTGTCTTTGTAGACATTTTGCCCTTGATGACACTGTTGTTGTAACAGTTTCTAACACCGAGAATAAGCCAAGAAAAGATAGAGAAATATAAACTGTGATTTTAAAAGGTTAGGTTGCTCTTCTCAGGAATGTAGTTTGCTAAAGGAAGCGTGCATAGTTCAAATACTTCATACTGACCATAGGGTAGATCATCTAACTTCAAATATCAAAAGATTAACCATCAGGATCAGTGCCATTGACTTCATGACATATTTACAGCACTGGACTAACAAAGCCACCATCAGACAACCATACAAAACCAGCCACCATCAGACAACCATACAGAAACAGCCACCATCAGACAACCATACATTGGACTTGGCTGTGGTGCCTAGGATGCCTCAGATCTTTGGGGATTCACAAATTATAGGAGTCTCCTTCTTGAGGTGCTTTGAAATGATTAATGTAGGCATTTTTTATGCTTACATTAGGGAAAATTACCCAAAATCCCAGCTGTAGCTACAGGGAAGACCTCCATGCATGCCTAGAGTTTCAAAGGCCATGGGGTTGGCCCCAAGGCCAGGGGTCTCTGACACCACTGGAAGGTTACTGGAGAACTGGTTTCTGAGCAGAGCCTGCGAGCCCCATGGAGGAATTCTTGCTAGCTAAAAATCCCACCAGCTTCACCTTGCAGTGAGGAACAACTTGTGTTCTGACTGATGCATTCAAATGAACAGATAAATTACTGGCAGTGCTTTTGAAGTAGTGTCATCTTCACCAATCTTAAAATTTCTGTTAGCTACCTGACAGAACAGCTTATATTTTTCATTAAATGCTGACAAATATATTTTCTAACTGAGATCAAAATGGCATTATTTTCCCTTGAGTGCACTAATGTTTTATTTATATATATTTATTTTTTAAAAATCTCTCTGATATTTACGGAGTTTATGAGTTTTGCTTTGGGTTTGTTTTTTTCTTAGTAAAGGTTTCTTTTAATCAAATGTGAGTATTAACTATTTATTAGCTATGGTCAAAAATAAACTTTCAGATCTGGAGGGCAAACACGTTGCAAAGCTCTCACAGTTTAATCCTGGATTATGCAAACACTCAAATACTGGGAAGCTCATTTAAGCGAGAGGAGCAGTCAGCCTGGGAGGGCTTGGGGCAGTGCTCTCTCAACTCCGTTCCCAGGCACCTGCAAAGCTGGATCTGTGCTCAGGCCATCCGTGCCCAACCTTTTGCAGATCATGAGCCAAGAAATAAAACACAAAAAGAGCCTTGGTTCCATCACTGGCACAAGTGCTGGGTCCTTGTGCCAGAATGAGAAAGCTCTGCCCCAAGTGTTTCCCGTGTTGTCTGTCTTTGTCTTCCATTAAATGCATTCTCTCCCCCAGCTCAGATCCCTCCTCCTCCTCCTCCCCCAGCACCCACTGCCTCCTGACTCACTCCATGCTGTGGATTTTCCAGCTCCAATGGCAAGTTTTGACACCGTGCTCTTACCAAGTAGCCACAAATATGTCTGTGGACCCAAATTACTTCACTTCCAGGTACAAGTGGTAGATAGATGCCTGTGTTGAAAAACTTGTTGTGCTTCAGAAAAGGAGGCTTCATTAACCAGTCATACCTTCAGTCTTCACATCTTTGAAAACATCTGAAAAAAGGTATAATTATTTATGGCTCCCAGGATCTTCGATCAAATTAGATATTTCATCAGCTTGTTTTTAAACCAAGTCAGATTTTTTTTCCTGCCATAACTTTCAAAGGATCTCAGAGGAACTGGTGATAAAATGTTTACTTTCAAATGGACACAGCTATTGAAGAAGATATTGTTCATGGTTGCCAAAAATAATACAGAAAAACAAAGCGGAGTGACATTCTCCTTAAATGCATGCTGAAGTGAAAAATAAACTTTCAGTGATCCAGACTGTAGAAATGCAAGACAAGAGACTGCCATTGAAAAAAGTGTTCTATTAAATTAAGATGCTACTAGATGTCATTGTGACTCTGTGGGTAGCATGTCTGTCTCACAGCCAACTACTTGTGGGTTCAAGTCCCATACTGGGACTTTGGCTCCCATCCATTGTACTGCAGTAATAAGCAGCGTGTGGCACTTTTAGAGGTGTCATCCTTCAGAGGAAATGTAAAACCTACTGTCCTTCTGCCAGCTCTCCAGTTGGAAATTAAAGATCCCAAGTACCCTTTGAATACAGTGAGTAATAACCTTGGGGCCCTGGCCAAGATTCCCTCTCTCAATAAAATAATTTGTAATTCACAGGGCATATTTCACAAAATAGCAGAAGTCATAGAAACCAATGGAAAAGCCTCATTAAAATTGTCATGGTTCCTTTATGTATTTTTCAACATAGCAAGTCACCTAACTGATTAAGCTTCAATGGCATTTTTAAGCAGCTGCCATAAATTGCCCATATAGGGACGTTCAAAAGAACAAAAGAACAACTTCCACTACACATCTTTGAGAAACAGCTAACTCTCATAGACACCTTTGAAAAACTCAGCCCAGCTTCAGGAAAGGTCCTTCAAAAATGTTTGACAAGACTCCATTTCAGAACAAGCCTTTAGTGCAGAGCACCACAGCAACATTCCTGGCCTGCTGAGCAGGAAGATGCAGAGGAGTCTCTCAGCAGCCTCATGTGCTGTTCCACTCTCTAAGTGCCAAGAGATGATACACTCATGTTTCCAAAGGTATTCTTGCACTGGAGACTTAACCTGGCCAGCTGGTGTTTGCATGCCATTAAATATGATTCTGAGACATTTTCCACATGGCAGGAATCATAGCAAAGTTATTTAATGGCAGTGGGCAAATATCCTGCTGGTGGCATATGTACATAATTGTGGGAGCGATTTCTAGCTTGCCTTGTGTGGGTTGGGTGAAGCAGGACACACATGTTCTGAGCTAAATCCTTTATCTCCCACTGGCCCTGGGCAGGTAATCTGAAATACTTTAGTTGTTTACATGTCAGGAAACTGTAAACTCTTTTGGAAGAGCTGGAATGCATCTCATAACCTGCCCACACCTTTTGTCTCCAGCCTGGTTGCCACTCAGCAGTTCCACTTTGGGGACTTCTTCACCCTCGTGCTGTGTCACCTGGGTGAGCAGAGCAGCTAAGGGATGGAGGACCCCAGTAACATGATTTAACATGATTTCTTGTCATGAATCCTTAGAGCAGCCATGAGCTGATCCCACAGAAGGGTAAGAGCTTTCCCCTGCTTCCCTCTCCCCTGTTTGCTAAATGCAAAAGGCTCCGGGTCCACATAACATCTTGGTGATGTCACTTTTAGTGAGTCACGTGCCTGGGAAACTAAAATTTAGCAGTCTGTTTTTCCACCTTAAGCTCACTGGCAGCAAACAGGGAGAAAGTACATCTAGATAACATTTCATCTCTTGGAGATCTCTCATGTAAGAGAGATCAGAGGAATTTTTTTCTCTTGACAGCTGAGGAAACGGGAGTGCCTTGTGCAGATGTGGACCTTAGACAAAGGTATTCAACACTTTCATACCTAAATCCTTCTTATTTCAGGCAAGGGTATCCTGCCTATGCAGCATGAGGAAAGGCTGAGGCTGCCAGAACACAGCAGCCTGCAATGTTGCATATAATCTCCTTTGTGGACTACATCAATAATATTTTTTTTTACTACTTTATAAGCACAGAATGTACCACAAATTTCCAAAACCTTAGGTATGTTATAGAGAAACCTCTTTAGTGTCAGAATATTCTGATTTTGTTTTAGTTTTTGTGGCACATCTCCCTCATGCAGACAAAATGAGCTCTCCTGACGGTGTCCAGGTGCAGTAGCAGTCCCATGAGTACCGCTCAGATGTGTGCCAAAGATTTCCCATCACTGCCCACTCACTTCCATGACTGTATTTTTAATGCAGTTTTATAGGATGAGTTGTTGTGGTGTCTTGCTCCTGAATAAGTTTCCCCCTTCTCTGCTCACTAGCCGCTGAAGAAAATAAATGGTAGGAAAAGAAAATGGCTTCTGTGTCTCTTATACCTTTCTCATTTCAGTTCTGCTGTTCGTTTCTCATAGTTCCAGTCTCAAGTGCTCTTCTGAACTCCTCACTTCAGTGACCGCCTTTCTTAATTTAATCTGGACAAAGCACCGAGTTCATTTCAAGTCATAAAGCTTGATTTGCTGTGTGCTCTTGGCAAATGTGAATAAGCTCCCTGGCTCCTTTTAATCAGCTATCATAATCATTTCTTTTTTTTAAAGCTGCAGCAATTAGGTCACCAAAGCAAGTAGTCTCTTGTGTTCTATTGAGAATAAATCCGTCCTTCTCTGACTCGCTGCATAATTTAATTATTAAAGCTTGATATCATTTTGGTTTCCATGTAAGGCAACCCCATAAGAGCAATTACATCCTTTTGAAGGCAAGGTTACTACTCCTAGAACCAGTGCTCAGAGGGCCTGGTACTGTGCTGTATATGGTAACATTACTACTTCCTACCACTCACATTGCAACATTTGTCTACCTACCCAGCCAACAATAGCACTCTGCTGGCTTCCTCCCCATGAATCTGCGCTGAGCTAGCATGTGCAGGATCTGGTATCAATTAGTTAATAATTTAGCAATGGTTTGAAGATGTAAAACAGCTGCTAACAGCTAAGCCTTATTATTATAATAACTAAATTTTTTTCTTTCACCTTTTCATCTTTTTTTTCCTTCAGAAAATATTATTGTATTGTTAACTGTGTTTAGCACCTCCTAGTTCTGACATTTAAATATCTAAAATGTTTTGGTGTAATTACATTGTTTTGTATCACAATAACTAAGATGTTAATTTCTGTAGGAAAATTTACATAGCTAGATTTTGATTTAAGAACAGCAACTGTTTCTGCTCACTGCTTTCCAAAAGACAAGAAAATTGTGTGGCATGATATTTTACTCATCTGACTGGAGAAGCTTACCAGATTAAATTATTTATGAAATTTGTAAAAAAGTTTTGGCCCCTGGGTTGATTTAAATTTCCAAACTCTGTTTGTCCTGGTTCCCTCTCAGTTCCTTTCACCACCCCAGGAGTATCAGATACTTGTGATGCATTTGGAAGAAATCTCTCCTCAGTCACATGTTTTGAGGATCTGATTGGCACTCTAAGGAGGCTGCTGGGCACAAGTGGAAATCCCGTATTTCAAGAAAGACTTGTAGTACCCACATGTAGCTGGAAATGGGAGAGACACAACAGCAGAGTTCAGTAAATGGTGCCAAATGTTGTTGGTCAGAAGAAGAAAGTATCTTCACACTCACCTCAATACACTGTGCAAATTGCTCAAACACAAACACATTTTGTCTGACTCATGCAGACAGAACAAGATCCAACTGCAGCACGCTGAGAATAATGGGGCCGTGCCACTGAGCAGGCTTGTGTGGGTGTTGCACTGCACATGGTAATCAATAGCAATTATTCTAAAACATGAATTAGAACAACTGTACCATCTTATTAAAATGTTGATTTCCACTTTTTTTGCAGGACTGAATGTTGCAACCGAAACAATTCAAACTTGGCAATATTGTCCTACTCTAACTATAGGAAGTTGCTTAAAGGTTAAGATGACATGCAACATAGTTTTCTCTTGAATTTAGTTTAAATTCCAATAAACCTTACCAAAGAAACTTAAAATGATCTGTCTCATAAACTTCACAGTCTTTCTAGGCTGAATATATCAAAATTCTTCTAGTGTTATAAATCATTAAATAGCTTCAAGCCTGTCAGAAACACACCATTTATGTAACAACACTTCAGTTCCTTATGGAACAACTAATTAAATGTCCCTTTTACATACTTGCTTTGTCCTGCCTGTAGCTATTAGGACACATCATGCATTTTCAGTCAGCGTGAGGGCACTGGAGTTAGCTTCCTGGAATTCCATCAGGATAAAAATAAAGTTGTTCTTAATATGTGACACATCATTCAGTATGGCTTGTTCCAGACACTCTGGGAGAGGAAAATAATGCATGCTTTGTCACTCGGGGCTATGTTTTGCCATGTGGAACTATTTTAGTGCTCTGTGCTTTTGATGGGGACAGCAGCTAATCCTGTTCTCAGGTACCAACACTGGAGGAGCATGACTAATGTGCAGTTCATACACAAAACCTGTGAGGTAGCTTGTGCAGAAAACTAGGATCTTCACAAGCCTTCCAGCCACAAACAGGTGAAGCTGTTCTGCTCTGCCATACCTGGGGGAGCTGAGCAGGCAACACACAGCAGAACTCTGCCTTTGTTCGCAATCCAGGAGGTCCAAACTGTTCCATTGGGAAGCACAGACTCAGCCTTGAGCTCAAGTCCTGGCAAAGGCTGCACTTTCTGCCATGCCTGTCAGCGTGGCAGAGCTGGGCATGCTCTCCAGAAGCACCTGGGCAACTTTCTGGGGAGCAAAGCTTCTCTTGAGCAATCAGGCATGTCAGTGACTGACAGACACACGTTGGCAGTCACCAATTGTTACATGATGGTGTTGGGGACAGAAGAAGGCAACACAGACTCCATGATTCAGAAGGCACAAAAGGCATTTACTAATAGAAATCCACACTTGTTTAGAGAGCATTATGGACCTAAGACCTGATTGGTCTTTAGGAAACTTCTCTCACACTGTCAATTGGAACAACACCTACATGTAAATATCTTTCACAAACACCAGGTGAGGGGGATAGGATAATAATTGTTTTAATTCTTTCTCTAACTTTCCCAGGCTGAGCCTGGGAGAAACTGTTTCCCTCTGTTCCCTCTGTTTCCCTCCCAGAGACTGAGAATATCCACAGGTGATGTGCTCTAGCTGGTGGCCAGTAAGAAGTCAGTGGGGAAATGAGCCTTTAGCACAAGAAGACAGCATGAGCCAGCAATGTGCTCTCACAGCAAAGGAGGTTAATGTTATCCTGGGCTGCACTGGGCAAAGTATGGCCAGCAGCTTGGTAAGGTGATTCTTCCTATTTTTTCAAAACAAGTGAGGTCATAGCTGGAGTACTGTGTCCAGTTCTGGGCTCCCCAGTACAAGAGACATGGGCATAATGGAGAGAAAGAAGAGACACTCAGGAAAGCAAAAGAAGCTGAGCTGCCCAGATTCCTTAAATTGCTAATATGAAACTGAGTAAAATCAGCTAAATTTGTGCATACCAGGGATATTAATTACCAGACAGATAAAGTTGAATCACAGTGAGACTTATCTCAGTATAGTACTGTATATAAGTATATATATAAGACAGTATATAATATCCTGCATCCTTTATTTTCTTGTTTGTGTCTGTCTTGGTATTCTCTTTTGGACTCTTTCTCCAAGGCTCCTTCCAGCTGCCAGGGGCTCTGCACAGCCTCCTCAGGTTCTTTGCAGTCTGTGCCACCACATCCTGCCATGAACCTGCCACTCTCCTTCAGTGTCAGCAGCAAGAGCTGCAGCCAGCAGGATTCAAGGATATTTGGCCTCTTATCCAGTCTGTGTATCAATTCTGCTTCAAGCTCATTCTCCAGCCTGTACTGGGACTTCAAAGCCACAGTCTGATGCACTGCATTGATTTTGCCTCCAGAGACTATGAGAATATTTGCTTTCTCTGGGAATACTTTTTTTTTTTTTTGCTGTGGCAGAAAATCAGACATGGACATATATAAACAAAGAGCTTTGAAAGAACATCTGGGACAGCAAATGTCCAACAGAGACATATCCTGGCCTGTTTCCACTCTTTTGCCACTTGAAACTCATCCCTAGAGCCACAAACAAAGTAAAGAACAAGAGCATCAACGTTTTTCAAGGAACTCTCATCCCGCATCTCAAAGTAATTGCTACATGCCTTTGCCTGCAACCTTATTTTGTGCAGAACCTTCATTTGCCCTTAGACATCAAACACTCCCCAACTTTGAAGAAGTTTGAATACAGATCTGGTCTTTGCAGTCGAAGCACACCTCTAGCATAATGATGAAAAAAGAAGGAATGTATTGAAGCAGAACACAGACAAACTTCTTCCAGAAGTCACTCTAATCAAGCAGCTGCCTCCAGCATGAGGTCATGTCAAAATGTTCCTCGACATGGCGAATACAGTTCTGGCGTGACTTTTTTAAAGGACTAAACTGTATTAAGCTCAAAACACTGCTAGATCCCTATACTGGCCTCTTAAGGCAAGCACGAGTGTGTTAAGACACTGGTTTATTCCATAGACACAGTCAGAGGATACTGAATGATCTTATTCAGTTACTTCTGCTTCACCATGGGAAAGCAAATTGTAATGAGTTATATATAGAAGAGGCAGATACAATTCTTTTCCTAGTACAGTAAATCAACTATACACTTTGCATTCCAGTAGTTGCCCAAAGCAGTTTTAATGTACTGGTTGGTAGATTTTAAAGGAATATATCTGGCATTTGAACCTCAAACATGTTGTAAAAATGTTATTCTGGTGATGTTGTTATCCAGACTTTTTAATCACAGATTAGAAATCCATGCTATAAATATATAACAAAGAACATGGCATGACATAGACGTTAATAGAATTTTACATGAAAATACATGATACAGAGGTGCATGATACACCAGTATTCTTCTCCATTGTGATCTATCAATCCTAGCTTAGTTGTTAAGGCTGAAACATTTGGCTGTAAAAGGTCAGGGGTGTCCTTGAGGTATGGATCTGAAATATATATGGGAGTAAAGCTCAGTGGAAGGAGAAAGGGGATCCTTCTGAGGTTGATTTTCATGAGTTTCTTACAACAGGAATTCTTAAGGAGCATCAGATTTTTACCATGTCTGGGGCACAAGGGCAGAAGCAATGGGACTAATTATAATGGCAACAACTATGATAACAATAAGACAAGAACAATGCAACAGAAAGATAAGCAATTTTTGTTCAGCAAATGGGTTCACTTTAACTGAAGCTTGTTTAAACACTTGGGCAATGAGAGAAAGTGATTATTAGTGTACTGGAAATGTTTTCTGTCATCATATTTTTTCAACAATGCAATGTTTCTAGTATTATAGGTGAACTATTTAGTGAAAAAAATAAATTTTCTGTCATCTAATCCAAGCCTTTACACTTGTCAGGTCTTCTCACAAGTTCCTGTCCCACTTCAGCTGGAGAACTAGTTATGGGTTCAAAGTTCAGAGTATTTTCCTCCATGTGACTGGTGTTTCTCAGATGTAATTTATCTAGTAGTCATTCAGAATTATCATGTATCTGTCTGAACAGAATATAAAATTTTGTCCTTCCAACAGTCCCAAAGAGATCCTTGTCTATAGCCAGGCGAGGCAGGTAGGTGCTGTAATTACACTTGCAGAGGATAACACTATCATATTTACTCTCATCTTTTACTCATCCTTTGATAGCTTTTTATGATTGCTCTCTGGCTTTTGGCTTGCAGCCATTTCCCATCCCATAGGCAATGACAGTCACAAATAGAAAGAAAAAAGGAAAAGATGACAGGAAGAAAACAGTCAAGTAAAACAGAAAGAAATTCTGGAGGGTAAGAGTGAAGGTTTAAAAGAAAAATGTAACACATCAGAACAAAATAAAAATGCCTGAGACGCATTGGTTTGAAGAAAAATGCAAAACCTTTCCTTTAGACACTTAACAAGTACAGTGAGACAGTAGCAGAGAAAGAAGAAAGGGAAAGGACAGCAATGAAGAAATTGTGTTACAATTGTGACACAAGCTTTTCTCACAGCACGTTGTGAATCCACACTTTAAGGGTGGCTGGTTGCGATTCATAAAATAAATATCAGAAAACATTCCCATTTCTGAGTGGAGAGAGTAAGAAAACCTCTCAGCCCAAAGTCTCTTAGGAGACATATCTCAGCCACAGCATGTTTGCTGAAAATATAAAGGGGTGCTTGACAGAAATTTTGAAACACATTTTTTTAATCAACAAAACCAAGTTATTTTAAAACATTTTTTTTCTTTAAAATGCTTGTAACTGCTATAAAGTGTGGAGTTTCTGGTGAAGATCAGAAAGTACCATGTTCTCTAAGCCAAGCATCTCATAACCTGAAGGAGAACCTGACCCTTTGCTTATGCCAAGCTGGGATGGGAGAGGAGCTTCTTTCATACTACATTTTAGTAGCCCCTAGGTTCACCTGATCTCAAACAGGAACTCTTTGAAATCAAGAAAGCTTTTACAAGACATGAAAAGTATTTCCTGTCCAGCTCTAGCATGAAGATTCTTATATCACCAAATAAAATTATCTACAATAGCTAAAATAGCTTCATTAGTTCAGATTATTGTTGTGTAAATTGCAAAAAAGGCATGGAACTCAAATATGCAAAGGTGGCAATTCCATTACCTACTTTCCAGCACAACATATGTTTTCAATTTAAGCAAATTTTACCGTTTCCCAACTGCAAATTGGATGACATACAACAAAAACTGTGTTTTAACAGCTTTAGCATTTTATAGACATTACAGCCAAGCACCAATCTTTACCTGAGGAAAAATTAAGAATTACAAAGAGCTTGCTATAAAAACACCTAATCACCAACAACCAGGTGGAAGCTGTATGGCCTACTGCATAGTAAGCTCTACTAAGACACAGAATACACAAGCTCCTGGCTTGAAAAAGATTCTTTTCCCTCTTTGTTCCCATGTCTATAAAATGGGGCAATAATACTTATCTGCTATGTAATTGAGTGCTTTAGAAATAAGAGATTGGTGTTTTTTGCAAAGAGGAGGTCACTTGATACTGCTAATAGCATGATTAATAATAATGCAACATGGCAAATGCAGTAGAAAATACTTAAGCAAGTTTCAAAGAATCAACTCAAAACTTCTAGTTTTGGGGACCTATTTCCATTAGATTTTTATTTAAAATAAAGCACAACAATTGTCTTCATTCATAGCAAAAACATTCCAGTAGATTGAGACTTCAGTTACAGAGTATGTTTTCCTTAGCCAGAGTATGTTTTCCAAGCTCTGTTAACATAAGGCATGATGTTTTTATGTACTTTTGGAGCTCATCTCTAGTAAACTGGCAGAATACCAAGTATAATCACAGGATCACACAGAACAGGTGAGGTTGGAAGGGACCACACTGGGTGTTCTGGTCTAACCTCCCTGGTCAAGCAGGGCCATCCCAGGGAACAAGACTGGGTCCAGATGGTTCTTGAACAAATCCAGTGAGGGCAACTCCACAACTTCTTGTGGGTCACCCACACAAGAAAGGAGTTCTTCCTCATAGTCAGGGGTCTCATGTCCTGTTGCCTCCTGTCCTCTTGCTTGGCACTACCAAGAAGAGCCTGGCTCCATCCTCTGACACCCTCCCTCCAGACACTGATAGACAGTGAGGAGATCCCCTCTCAGTCATCTCTTCTTGAGGCTGAACAGACCCAGTCTCAGTCTGTCCTTGTAAGAGAGATGCTCCATCCCTTAATCATTGCCATTGCCCTTCACTAGACATTGGCAAAATGCTACCAATAAAAGAATGCCAAGATCTTTAACTTTTTTGTAGCAGCACATAAATAAACTACATATTAAAATATTTATTGTGAAAGCCTGAAAAACCCCTCCTTTATTCCAGATAATCTATAAAATCTGGGCTCCACTTCAGTCTGTTGGAGTTTTGCCATTGATTCGGCAGGGTACAGATTTCAGAATGGACTTTGAAACAATTGGATTAGAAACAGCTACTTTCCTGATTTCCCATATTTCACAGTGGAAGCTGAGAAAGGACATCTTGAATATTGAAGTAATTTAAGCCAGCCAAGAAGGATGCAGTCAGTAAACTTGTTACTTTGCTAAAAGATTGACTGTCTGGAAAATGTTACAAAGCTGGACACTTATTATTTTTGCATTAGTTCTCAGAGATCTGAGGCACAATCTGCAAAATTAATCAAAGGTGTGCATGTGCATGCTATAGTCAGTGTGGTACCAGTTTTCTGTTTATCACATGCTCATGAACTCTTATAGCCATATGCTCATACACACTTTGATACAGCAGAGTTTCATATATCTTAAACTGATTGTAAGCTGACAACTGCACAGAAAACAAAGAAACTCAAAAAATATATGAGTGCTTTCTCACTCTCATATATGAGAGTGGACAATATTCTTCAACACTTTTATTCTTGCATCTATCATATATTTTTCTTAGTACTTTAGACCTCAGGAGTATTTTTGTTTTGGTAGCACCAATGAAACATTGTTTTTCAGTTTTGTATATTCTACTTTTCTGCTTTCATTTTTCCCAAGACCAATATAAATACTCTCTTGTCCAAAAGTTCAAATCTGGGTACTGCCAATTATGTGTCCACAGGACCTTGTTTCTCTTTTTGCTTTCTCTCAAGACCACAGGGTCAGTATTTTCCTGTTTTTGTTAGGCCACTTTCTGTTCGTCTTCTCCTTCTGTACTCATATAATCAAAGCAATGTTTATTTCCCATTCAGGAAATCTCCCCTTCTTCTTCTTTAGTCAAGGCCTGCCCCAAGGACAGTGATTTGGACAGTAGCATCTATTGTTTCAGCTGTCTTCTTCCAGGGAGGATCCTAATTGCTTCTCCCACCTGCATGACAGAGTTTGCATACTCATCACCATGGCCCATGACTGTCCAGGGACCAAAACCACTTCTGCTGCACTTAACCATATTTTTCTACCCTCTAGCATATTACTATTTGACCCTGTGGGCTGAAGCCATCCTCTATGCACACAGTATTTTCTGACAATAGTCAGAAGCTATGCTGTCCTATCAAGAGATTCTTTTTGAGAGGCCAGCAGCTGACACATAGAATTGCTACTGCTTGTATAAGTTCTATCCAGTAAATTGGAAAGACCTCAAAAGACCTACAAAATTTTATTTCACATACAGGCACATGTATACACACTTGTATTCAGGAAAAAAAGATAATGAAAAATATTATAATGATCTTTGCAATCAAATACACTTATTCAACCCAGTTTCTCTTACAATATCAGCCTCTATTGTATAAGTACCCTGTTGCATTAAACTTTTTTTTCAAGTACCCAAAACTATTTAGAAAAATGGTCCACCTGTTCACCCAGTTGTCTTTTTGAGAAAGGCTGATTGGGATAATTGGTTGTGGGGGCTGATGAAGGGGGTGGGAAGATGAGGTCAGTTAATTGCTGCCTGGGGAAGAGGATGTAGGAGGTCTCTTTTGTTCCAGGCCGAGGGCCCACTTGTAATAAATGACATGCAACAGAGATGCTCAGAAGACACTCTTTTAAGAACCTTCCCACAAGGGAATAGCAGATGTTCTTCGTGATTTATGGGTCTGGGGTTTGGGGTCTAATACTGTAAAATGTCTGTGCAATCTGGACTAGGCATCACAAACAAGTGCAAACAAATATATCATGACATTGTATCTTCCTGTGCATTAACAGAATAAAATGGCAAGCAGCAGAACTGGGTAAAATACCTTTCAGTTCTCCTTTTACATAACTGAAATGTGTGCAGACCTCACACACTTTGAGAATTTCCACAGCCAATGCTTTCTGGAAGGAAACAGCCCTCGTCCTGAACACTGCTGTCCCATGGGTTCCCTGCCTTTAGATTATGGGAGATCTCACATCTGTTCTCAGACTTGCCAACTCTAATAAAATGTATTTATTTCAAGCTTCGCTGATGGTTAGGAAAAAACCTTAATAACTATTGAAATGGAAATCAACAACTGTTCCAGGTCACAGTAAATGGATTTGAGGACTTAGTAACCTGGCACCCCTGAAAATGTCTTCTACATAATGCCAGACAAAATGAGCATATTTGTGAGCATTTGGTCAGCTCTCACGGATGCATACTCCATTGTTGAACAAATGCAATGTATCTTTCTTATTTCTTCCTTTTTCTTATCCTCTCTAGAGTAATAAAAATACAGGAGCCTTAATACAATATTTTCTATCTTTTCCTCTGCCTCTATCAAGTGTCTTTGATGCAGCTGTGATTTACAGTGTTGAGGATGGCAAATCATCCACACTCCACACACTGTTGTTTCAAGTGAGGACAAGGAGTTTTAGAGCAGCACAGTCCTAAAGCAAATAGTGTTGCTCGACAAAGCCATGAGCAAAATAACCTGCCGTACCTTTGGTATTGAAACATATGCATTTTCTTCTCCAGTCCTTAATGACTGTTCAAAGAAAAAAAAAACAATATTAATTGGCTTTGAAATTTGGCTGGGAGAGTATTTAACACATTTTCACTTATGTTCAAATGCCATGGCTAGAAAATGGTATTTGTGTTGGTATTCATAAGCCATACCCCTCACTTCTCTGCCAAATGTCTTTTATGTAAAGGGGTTTATATGGGAAACATCTCGGTTTATCTAAAACACCAAGAAAAAATATTTTTAGATCTATTTTCCTCCCTCCCCCACCTCCATTCTCACATGCATAATTAGCCAGCAATCAGGTATAATAGCTAGACATGTAAATGCCTTTAGTTTAGTGCAGGTGCAAAACCCAAGGTTATACACAAAATCAAGCCTTAAGGATTAGTCTTTCAGTACAGGACACAAAGGCTGCCTTCCCCCTCTCCTCTCAACTGATTCCTCAAATACAGATACTTCTTTCATGTATAAAATCTAATAATGCAATCACATCCTGACCCCTATAATGTTTAATGCAAAAACAATGTTGAGTGAGCATCTATTATGAGTCAGTTTTGGCATCGGTTTTGGCAATCTGAAGATAGCAATACAGTGAAGAGAAAATTAACTCTGGAAAATGAAGCAATTACCAGGAGATCAGCTGAAAAAATGGAGATTTACTTCAAGAAAAACTTGGAAAACAGGTTTTTTTGTGACTTAGAGGCACTAAGCTGTTTTTTCAGTTACAAGAAACGAAAAAGATAAGGCCTTGGGAATAATGTCTGTGTACATGAGAACATACCTAAAATGTGAAATGGGGAACAATCTGTAGGGATTTCTTGTTTTCCTGTAGTTAGTGTACAGGATACTTACCTTAATCTTCCACTAAAGCTGGATTAGCATTTTGAACTTTAGAGATGAAAATTTTCTCCTGGGCATATAGGGTTTTATAAAGGTGGCAAATAATGATTCAGAAACATCTTCCCTCCTAGATCATTTGTCAATATTCAAAACTAAAATCTTGAGTGAAACAAATGGTTCAAGGTACACAACAAGACCTTCCCCAAGGGGTAGTAATATGGCATTTGTTTAAACCCACCTAACTGTGCTGCTGACAGTGTGTAAGGCTGTGGTTTATGAGGAAGAAAAGAGGTTTTTGAGGTGGCTGAATAGCTGAGTTAAAAGGTTTGTCAGCACAAAAAAACAACCCAAAATCATCCTTGTTTTGGCCATAAAATAAATACAAAATGCAGGCACTGTGAGTAGGTCTGGGTATATGGTCAGAGAGGTCACTATATTTTTCTTCATAGCCACAGGTCATTAATTAGAACTAACTTTCCTGAGGTGCTGTGGAGTGTCCTCAAAATCAGGGAGAGGATCAGTTTTACAGAGGCAAGAAACAAATTAGTACTGCACAACAAACCATCTTTTCTGCCAGTTTTCAGACTTCAGCAGCTGAAATTCTCCCTTTGTGGAGTGGAAGCAAGCTCTAACTCGCTCATCCCTAAGCCAAACAAGTGCAGGAAGGCCAGATGCCTGTGAGATCTGGCGTGCCCACATTTAATGATGTGTTGAGGTAGCAGCGATTGCAGCCTGCCCTGCTGCTCTCTACTCCAGCCACAGAACCAGAGCAGCTCCAGAAGCAAAAGGGAGCACTGAGTACCCAACAAGAAAGTAAAGCTTGATAATATGTCCTTGCCTGAACCTGGCTGGTGTTGAGGCAGATGAACAGGCTTTACTCAGGGGGTTCGTCTGGTGCTGCTGGGCTCCCCTCCACAGCAGCAGGGCAGAGCCCCATGCCCAGCCCAGGGGAGGGCTCAGTTCTCTGGGCATTGGAGAGTTTGCACTGCAGTCTTTAACCTCTCAGGCTGACTCTTCTTTGTCTACAAGAAAACTCAAACTGTCTCAACATGTGAGATTTAGCTCAGCATTAAGCTACAAATCCTAAGCCTAGAAGTGCATTTCTGGAGCGACCTGAAGTTTCTGCCCTGCCATCCCATATTATGTCAGCTTTTCATGTTGCAGTTCTTTCTTCAGCATTCTTCTCACTTAATTTTCATGCTGCTTCTGGAGCAAAGTGCCCTAATGTCATGTGCCTAGGTGTCTCAGTAGAGATTACATCCCTACTGGGAGACCTAGGCACATCCTGAAAGAGATTGTAAACTAAAAAACTGTGCAAGAAGCCCCAGAAACTGCACCCTTGAAATGACAACACATACTGTCACAGACATTTGGTGCCTCTCAGATTATTCTGTGCTCTACATTGAAATACAGTGTTTTTCCTCCTAAGACTGGCAGCTTGGAGGCAGTGCCAGGCTCTTTGGAAGAGCACTCTGCAAACACCTCTGTAAGCCACCTCTGCTCCCCCAGCGCTCCTTGCCCTGCCTGCACTGTGGACTTTCCTCCCTCTGCCGCTGATGAGACTCTCCTTTTCTGAGAGCCAAAAAGCCACCCACTGTGGCTTTCTCCATTAGGCCATAAATGCTCTTGAGCTGCTGGAATCTGTTTTGTAAATAGACAATTAAAATGAAGAAGGAAAAAATCTCTGCTCACTTTGCATAGACAGAGCCCAAAGACAGCTGTCTTGAGGGCTCAATCCTGCACATCATGAGAAGGTTCTGAAGAGTGCGGAGTCCTTTCATCTCTAAAGAGCTTAATTGGAGACAGGGGCAGGAAAGCACCTTCAGCACCCCACTGGATGAAGCCACATGTTATTGGAACTCCCACTGATTTCTGTCATCAGAGCAATTGGTTTTGAGAATAGGCAAGGAAAAAATCTCCCACTGACACCAGTGGGAATCCTTGGCACATATGGGGAACAAAATGTTATGGTTGAGATCTCTGGATATGGGAGCAGTCTTTTATTCTGCTTATGCAAATTATTTATACAAATTATGCAAATAATTACCAAGTCATTCTGGTGACTGTATAATAATAACAATAATAATTATTGTAATTACTAATGTTGATGTTTGTCGCTATTGTTGTTATTCACATTTATTGTGATCGTGCCTTGGGGCCAGCCAAGAACAGTGTCCATTAGGGCTGTACTCAAAGGAGCAGCCACTGCCCTAAAGAGTTTACAAACTGAAGAAACCCCATGGATGCAGAAGGGGAGGGAGGGACAGTGGGAAGGGATGATGCAGTCAGGGGACTTAGGATTGGGGATGGGGAAGGAGCAGAGCAGGGGTCATAGCAGGATCAGTATGGGCAGACTGTGAGGAAGGGAGACATTTGTGGATTCCCTTTGTGTTTTTCTCCCAGGAGGGTATAGGTGCTGGCATTATGCCAGTGTGTGAGACAGATACACCCACTCCTCAGATCTGGGTGTGTAAGAGGTCTGTGGGAATGTGGGTTCCATGGAGTTACATTTTACCTACTCTTGATCAGTACAGAAATCCCACAGCTGCCATCCTCCTTCTCGCATATACTGGGATTCTGAGGTGCTGTTGTTCTGCCCTGAGGTACACAAGGTCTGTTTTAGCCTTCCAACCCACCCCCAAGGAAACTGCACTGAGGGTGGGTTTTCTCTTAGCCTACTGTGTTCACACCTAAAAAGGTGGAGAAAAAAACCTCAAACCAACAATAAATGAAAGTGAGACCTGGCCTAACCTAACCTTCTTCATTCTTCATCAGATGTTTTGCAGGTGCTTACTGATATGGAGAAAGAGTTGTTGCCAGCTACTGCTCCCTTCCCAA
Source organism: Dicaeum eximium (assembly GCA_013396995.1). Taxonomy (NCBI): domain Eukaryota; kingdom Metazoa; phylum Chordata; class Aves; order Passeriformes; family Dicaeidae; genus Dicaeum; species Dicaeum eximium. The sequence continues at coordinate 1,449,724 of VWZP01006907.1, forward strand.
AGTGGCTGCACTTCATTTCCCTCCCATGACCTTGAGTAACTTCACCAACCACTTCTATATAAAACAAGCTGGGGCTGGTTCTCCAAGCTTTGTGCCAGGTGGCAGGAACTAGCTAAACCCTCACAGCTAAACCCCTGTGAAGAAGGGTGACCTTCACCCAGCTGTGTGCCAGGACCTGGACCCAGCCCACGCCGTGCTGGGCAGAGCAGTGGGAAGGGGCAGGGCTGCCTCTGGCCAGTGCCTGTGCCTGTGCTCTGGCCTTGATCAGTTTATTAATAAAGCAACTTAATGTGTTGTTATTGCCAGATCCCTGCTGCTGTTTCTCCTTCCTGCCATTTTCAGAGTGTTTGTTCATTGTTACTTGAAATAAATGAAAGGAAAACTCGTACAAATTACTTGTTCCCTGAAAAATGCAGGGAATAGTCTCATTATTCGTGTTGTAGAGATAACCCATCAGCCCTCTTGCATTTTGGAACTAGTATATGTAACATCTCATGGCTCTTCAGCAGCAAGACTTCCAATTACAAGAACATAAATCCAGTCAAATTTCACCGAAGTCAAGTCTTTTATTCTTGATTTACTCCCTTATAATTTAAGGCACTGTAGCTGTATTGTGCTGGAAAAAAATAGAGGAACTTTTCAAATCTCAGAAGTCTGAGTTTCTCAAAATGACATATGTGGCTATGATTTCCTGTGTGAAGTACAAATTATCAGGAATGTTTCTGCAGAGCTTAGAGATGCCAGAAACCATTTTTTTGATCTACATTTCAACAGTTATTCTTATCCTGTTTTAACTTTGTGTAAGTAATAAGGATGGATGAACGTTCTTCCCTTCATTTTTCAGTCTCTGTATTTTCACTCTTCATTAGGTTTTGTCTCCTCTGTTCTCTCCCTCTTTCCCACAATCTCTTATTAGTGGAATATGAGGTAATTTATTATCAGCCTGAACCAAACTTTCTAAACTACAGTGTTCAAGTGGGTTCTACATTAGGCATGAGCTAGGCCTATTCAAAATGTGTCACACATCATCATTTTGGTGCCTAATAGTATGACAGAAATGTGTAACAGCATTTTTCTGACAAGGCTTCCTATAATCAGAGAACATCTAATCTATTTATTTATATTGGGTACAATGTGAGGAGTTCAGAGTTGCACATAGTAACCTGTCATTCACAAAAGTCTCAGACTTTTTTTGGAGGACTGTCTGTCGTGGGAGGGATAAGACAGATGAATGTGAGGAAATAGTTGAAAGGTTCAGCTTCCACTAGAATAAATATGAATAGCCTTGAGCTGACAGATGTAAAAGGACAATTGTTTAACAACTTCCTTTCTACCAGGAGACCATATTCCAAGCCCCTGTAAAATACAATGCACTATACAATATAAACACAATGCAAGTGTGCTTTGCAAACTACATAGCTGGGTTAAGAATATTTGGATAGCTGGACTTATTTTCTTGATTTCTAATTTTCCAAAAATGTTGGCTAGATCTTGGTTTACAAATGTATTAGTTAATTTAAATTTCCTGTCCTATTATCCCTTTCTGAACCTCCTGGTAAGCTGAGTAGACTTCATAGTTCCACAGAACAGTTTTGCTTAGTGGAATAGTATTTATCTTGGCCGTTTTAAAGTTCTCTGTCCAGCAGAATTTCTCAGATTAAAAAAATTCAAAATGTGAAAGAAAGACTGCAGAAAACAGTCCCTTGAATAAAATCAGCAGAAGCATTTCCAGATTATCAGACCCCCACAAAACAGGGAAATACCCATATTCTGTAAATAGGTCAAAGGAAATGCCTACATTTTGTAAATAGGTAAAAGGAAATGCCCACATTCTGTAAATTTCAATGGATTAAAGGTACCTTCTACCCATTGTCTCATGTTTCCTCAATACCTGTTTGTGCTCAGTGACAAGGAAAAGAGGCAGAGAAGGCCAATAGTGCTCAATAGCTGTATGATCAAACTGATCCATCTCCAGCTCTCTCTGTGGTCAGGGAGTGTCTTGGCTGTGTGGCTTGGTGCCATTTTCATCTCCTCTACTACTCCCAGTAGCATTGTTGGGTTGAAACAGAATTATTTTAGAGACAGGATGGGAAGGAGCATCAGCACAGGAAATCCATCATGGTGTTACTTCTATTCTAGTCACACATGCATAAGGGCAGAGGAAGAGGTGCAGCCCTTTCCTTTAGCCCTTTCCTTCAGATCCAAGTTGCTGGGTTTCTGCAGAGGATTGTGTTATGGCCACGGACATGAACAACTGGCCTGGGTAATTGGAGCAGTCAGTGGCTGCCGCTCCCCAGACATTCACATCCAGTGCTGGCTGTCTCAGGTACTGACTCTGCTAACTCCCCACAGCCTGTGACAACAAATTTCTCTATCTTTGTCCCTTTTTGCACCTCACCAGATCCTGATGGGCCAGTGGAACAGTTATGTTTACTTCTGCCCCACTATCATCAAACAGTACGTACAACAGAAATCAAGTCTCATTTGCCCCCTTGGATGGCTCTATTTCTATAAACCATAAAAAGGCACTGTTTCTATTTATTAAGGCATTGCTCTACCCTTAGATGAGGAATGTCACAAGCTCAATGTAATTATTAGCCTGGAATAGGGCTAATTCTGAAATAGAAAGGAAAAAATTCTCCAAGTACTGGTGACTAAATTATTTGTGAAATTTTTGTGATGAGATGCTTTATTGTAAAACTGTCAGGAAAACTGAGGGGGGTACATACAGGAAGTGTAGCATGTAGATGGTAAGTTTTAAAGTCAATTACAAATCAGAGTGTATACATCTGCATATTGTATGGTGGCTGAAAATGAATGTGCTATTGTGAGCATCTATTCAAGATCCCCATGCTCCAACTGGCTCTGCCTGCTCCATTTCAGTATAGTGTCTGGTAATAGAATTATACTGTGAACAATATACATGCTGAAGAATAATAGGTTGAAATTAATTCCCCCAGTGGTGTTTTCACTGCACCTTCACCTTCTTGGCAACTGTGAATATCTGTAGCTTATCTTAGACACTACACTAGGAACAGACATTTAAATTAATTTTAAGCAGCTTGAATTAAAAAAAAAAAAGTCCTCTATTCTTTTAAAAGTTGCCTCTATTCTACTATTCTCAGCTGTTCTACCTTTTTCAAAAGTGCTCACATATACTTGAAACAATAATTATTTACCCTAAAGCATTTTCTCAAGATTAATAACATAACCAAACATCATACCATTTTTCTTGGCAACGATCAGGACCTCACTTCATCCCTGAAGTTTATCAGTTCAATTCAGCAGGACTTTATTTTTTACATAAAAAAATATACAAAGATTCTCAAGCTGTAAAGAGACAGACACCTTCAGTTACCTGTCATAGGTGATCAGAAATCATACTCAGAATGTGTTTTTCCCTGTACATCCATCTGTCAGGAAGTCCAGTCTTGGACGCAGATCGCTGCTTTGTAAATGGATCATCTCTTGTCTAAAATGCTGAAGTGGAAATAAATCTTATGACATATCCTGAGCCTTTCTTCTGTTGATTTTTTTTCCTAGACTGGAATAAATTGAGGGATTATATCTTGTATTTCATAGCTAGAGAGCTTAAAGAAAAGGACTTAGATATGTAATGAATAAAGATGTCTCCTGGGAAAGAAATAAAGAAAATAAAGAGTCAATGAATGAAGTATTTGCATAGATAAACAGAAAGATCTGCATGAACCTACAAAGGGATGACAAAGAAATGAAACAAAGCTCACCAATGGAAATAGTAGCAAAAAGTTACCGGATTTTGCTAGATCAAATGCACCACTGTTCAAACTGGATCGGTTCTAAAATAAATAACAGTGAGCAGTAGCCATGATCCATTGATTTTTTGCTCCAGACAAACATTCTCTCAGCAGGCAACACATTTTATCATAGAGAGGTAAGCTCCAGTAGCCACTCTTATTATCTTCAGGAGCCTTCCACAGCTGATACACCTCAAATGCACATTTGACTTCAGGTTTATGTATTGACTTTAGCAACGCTTTCAGTTTTAAGTGTCTTCTATTCTTGTTTTTTTTTGGCTTTTTTTTCCCTGGGGGAGAAGAAATACTTTGTGTGGTCACACTACACAGCAAAAAAAAAAAAGGTGACATCACTAGAAAAGCCTGAATTTTAAGCATCTCATAAACACCGGCTTAGTTCTTATCTTTCAGGACAGAGAACATTTTTCTAGACAGGTACATTTGACAGTTCTTATTCACTAGCCCTCCCATTCCCACTATAAGGAGGTTCAGCTAATGGTCCTGATAACTGCATGGGTGCAATGCCAGCAGCTTTATCAACATGTGAGTGTCTGTGATGAGCATACAACTGACCTTAATTCCACTCTCAGACTCTTACAGTGACTTGCTGTATGACCTTCAGCAAGGAACTTCTCTGCACACTGTTATTCCCAACGGGATAAAGAGATAATGATGTCTATCCACCTGGTAATGAGATTTGAGGGCTGCTGATAAAGTGCAGACCAAATTCTTGGTATTATCAGCACTTATGTGACTTCAGCAGCGTCAGTCAGTTCGCCTTTGCAGGGAGCAGGAGCTGGGTTGGGAAGCAGTAATTGGAAGTAAAAGCAATTGATACAGAGGTCTGCTTAATGTGTCATTCTGGGCATTGACTGGTATCATGGTGGGGTTTATGTGCACCTTGTGTACCTTGTGTCTCAGGAAAAAAGAGAAGGCTAGTAGCTTTCTGCAGAAAAATGCCTTTTCTTCAAATTTTTGCTTTGCAAGTCCCTGCTTTGATTGGGATGGTGGACCAGATGACTTCCAGAGCTCACTTGCAACCCCAAATTCTTTCATCCCAACTGGCTGCTGTTGCCTTAATTTCCTTCACCCCTGTATCACCCTGTGTTTTGCATATGATGTGCTATTTTCCTTCCAAATATTTAGTTCTCTTTCTGATCTAGTTCCTCAATATTTTTTACTTGACCCAACTAGGGGCCAAGAGAACATTATAAACATAGTTACTTTTAATACTAGGTCATCCTTGTCAGCAAAATGTGCCCCTTGCACAGCACCTAGGCAAAGGTACTGGATGTACCAGTTAAGGGTCAAAGTAGTTCTAACAATGCAAATGCCAAGAAAAGAAATTTCTCTTTCAAATTTTATTTCTATTCATCCATTACATGTTGTCAGTGGAAACTGAAGAGTTTCCCACCTGCTTCTTCATTTTTGTCCATAATCACATCAACTGTTTTCTCTTCAAGGACAGATTCCTATCCAAGTTTATAAATTACTTTTTACAAGCTTTGACTTGCTCAGTATAAAAATGCAGAAACACTTCCATGCCAGAAAGGGGGAAGCTCCACCACACTGCATCTGACCCCAGCATTCAGCTGTCTTTGTAAAGACTTTGAATGCTGGAACTAGAGCTGAGGGGGAAAATACTGTTTTGTTTTCAAAGGGTGTAAACGAGTGATTATAACAGGTGCAATCCTTAGTTATGATCACATAAATATTGTGATCATTCCAGCAGGAGAGGAGGTGTTTCTCTAGAAGTTAGCCCATCTCTTTTTTCTTGCAAAAGTGTTGAACTGGTACAATTTTTTTTTTACAACAAAATATCAGAGGTTTTGCTTATATGGAAAAGAATTTTAAGGAAAATTAATAGGATATTGCTAGAGCAGTCTACATGGCCAAACTTGTACAGTTCCCAACTCTAAGGAAGTCTGTGAAGTTTTTCATTTTTCGTAATTTTTTTTTTCATTTGCAGGGTTCTCATGAATTCAGATGTTCTCCTTTTGAATAGGAAAATGCAAATGTTGAAATGGGCAAAAACCTAGAATGTTTTGATATACTTTTATGTATTATTTTTATTGCATGTGATACAATTATTAAAATGTGGAATAGAAGCAGAAGGGAAGGTGTTTCACACTAAAGAAATTAGCCATGCTTTCAGAGAACACACTGAGATTTTTTCCCCCACCCCTTTTTTTCTAGCACACTTTTAATCCTGCCTAGCCAGAAAGAAGGAAAAGTGAAAAATGGTAACAGAAGCTTATACAAAGGCAAGTTTTCCTGTCAATATCCCTCATGTCCATGGGAGTAGGGAGGATTTAGTGCACTGGTTTCCAGTTGTCACCATGGCAGTCTGGGGGGACAGGCTGCAGCTCATCAGAACACAGGCCAAGCAGCTCCAGCCATACCCACTCCCCTGCAGGGATTCCATAAATGTGCTGGCATTTCAAAAGCAAATACATCCAATAATTGGAAAGGACATTTGTCATCTTTTCAGAAGTTTAATTAGGCTCCAGTCAAATAAAGTCCCTATACACCTAGAGATTGGGAAGCACAACCAACCATAACTCTTGTAACTGTTGTAATGACTCAAAACTCTTTAGGAGGAGTGCAGTGGCCCATCAGACAGTGCACAGCATACACATTTCATCAACTATAACTGGTAGCAACTGGCTCGTTCCCAGGGTATTTTGGCAACAGATACAAAAGTTAATGGCTTTACACTCTGTCTCAGTTCTAGCATTAGGACATGACTTGTTGGGCTTTTTGTTAAATATTGTCCAAATTGAATACTAACATGGGAAAGCACCAATGTAAAAGCACATACCTCCTGTCAGAATCAGTGACAGCTTTGTATTTTATCTGAAGAAGGATTTGGCCAAGCTGGGAAGGAAAACTGTGTTGAAGTTTTGCTAAATTTTGTTTTCTGTTTGAATTCTCAGATAGCCTACCACACAGAACAAGTTTTCTTTCTGCAAATTGGTCTGAGTGCATGAGGCCCCCCTCAACATGTATAAAGGAAAACCTTGAAGCACAAAGATGATCAGTGTCAGAGCAGTGATGAGGGAAGCACTAGGGGCTGTGCAGTGCAGAGTGCTGTGATACACAGGGAAGAGAGACAGATCAGTGGAAATCAGCTGGTGTTCCCTGTGTGTTATGTTAGGTGCACTGACAGGAGCAGACATGATGATTTATCTGGGAGAAAATAGCCTGCTAGTAGATACAGAAGTTAACTTCATTAAGATAGAGATGCATACGATATCCTTGAGGCAGGCAATGCAGAATATAAAGTGGATCTAGAAGAAGCACTGTCAAATCATGTTTAAAGGCATTTAAAAAAAAAAGATGCAATTCAAAATACTTTGATAGAGCAGAGATTTGATAATGTGACCCTTCAGGCTTAAGGGTATTAAAATATGGTCTAAGATGTATTAGTTCTTTGTGTTAGCAAACCCAAAAGGATTACACTTATTCATTAGATATTCCAGCAGATGTAGTGAATGCAAACTTACTGGGCCCTTTGAAGAAGGATCTGACAGGATGGGTTTTCTTGCTTCCCAAGAAAATCACTTAGAGAGAGAAAAACCAAGACTGATGTCATATCACCCATTGGATAAAGTGTCATTGACCCCAAAGTGGTATTGCAAAGGTGAGGCTAGGTAGGGAAGAAGGGAAGAGAAATGCAGTTGGATAAAAATTAACCCAATCTGGAATGTATGATGAGAGTCACAAGGTATTTTAGACTATTGTCTGTGCACACCAAGGTTTAATTTCTTTCTGCAGCTACTGGTTAAAATGAGGAGAATTAAGTTGCTTCTGAAAAGTTGGTGACTGAGGAGCATTGACCTTTGATGTTTGACTGATTTGATTGTTTCCTGATACTTATTATTTAGCATTTATTGACCAGAAGAGGAAAGAAAAAATTCCTCATTGCTATCTCAAATTAGTGAACACTCCAAACTCCAGAAGAAATACAATTTTGTGGAAAATTATCAGGCTTTGGGCAATATTAGTAGATTTTCATGTCAAACTTTTTTTTTTTTTTTTTTAAGAAGCAGATTAATATGGAGCAGGCATTATGCAGTTTAAAAATAAATTTCCTGTTATTAGAGTAGGTCACTATTACAGGATGTTTGCTATGTAGACTAAACCTTTGGGGATAGCAATCATATTGGACAGAGAGCAGATTGTGACAGCAATAATAAAGTGAACAGCACAACAGTGTGGGAAAAGCAGAAGAAAGAAATATACTGCACTGTATATTCTCAACAGAGATCTACATTGAGATATAGGCTTAAGTAATTATAAGAACTGAAAATGTTTTCTCTTCTTTTACATATATTTCCCTAGTCTGCTAGAATACAAAAAAGAAAACACACTTTTATGGATTCATGTCATTGTACTTTTTTTTTCCTGGTTTGTTCAAGACTCAGAATCCATGTGCAGCAGTGACAAACACTGCATGTCCTGCTATTGATCAGTGCTAGCATACAAACCCACCAAGTCAACAAACTAAATGCCAAGCCCCTTCTGAGAAAGCTGAATTGTATGCCAGACCCTGAAAACATCTTGTTTGCTCTTGTTGAACACAGAAGACAAGACCATGAGTGCTCCACACAGCCTGGCTGCCCCCACAACAAAATATGAGTGCATATCTCAGCTGGCTTTTAACATCACTGCAAAATTTCTAGGCTGAGGCAGTCACAGCAGAGCAGGACTCCATCCATGCAGGACTTTAGAGATCTATCTCAGCAGCTTGACTTGAAGCCAGATGCAAACAGGAAACCAGTACAGCTGTTTGTGTCTGCTGGTGTACTTATTTTCTTTATTGGGGGTTTTATTTTACCTTCATCACCCCTATATCAGGGCACTTCTATTCACAGCATCTAAAACAATCATCTGCACCAACTCAGGTTTCCAAAGGGCTCTCAGAGGTATCTTAGGAAAAGCACCATGCAGTAGTCAGGTCTGGGATCTTGCAAAATTGAGGCAAAGATTGCTCAGCATCGCAGTTTTTATGTGACAATTGTAAATAAAAAAGGTCCAGCTGCAGTGCCAAAGCCTTCAGCACACAACCTTTGGACCTGCTGTGGAACATCCAACACTCTTCCATCATTCACTGACAGACTTGTGAAGTTTAACCCACCACCTTCTAGTACAGTGTTGATACCATAAACACTTTGGGAAAGTGAATTTGGGCTCTATTCAGGAAGACACAGGAGTTAGTGTAGTGCAGGACACTCTGTCTGGATGAAAGTTTTGGGGTTCAGTTATAAAACTTAATCAGGAAGGACTGTGCTTGTCTTTTGTGGTGTGTTTTTGTCACCTCAGGCAATGCCTTAAGCAAACTGAGAAGGAAGGCATTGGTTATTACACAGGTTCAATAAAAAAATTATACAGCTCTGTATTTCCTGAATGAGAAGCACTTAATAATTTCATTATCTCCCTTGACATCTTAATTTTGAAGTAGCACTGTTTGGGCAAATGGAGCTCTATATATGTGAGACTGGATGGACCCTGCTGAATGGATGGGTGTTTAAAGTGAATGAAGCCCTTTTAGACCAAACCTGAGCTCCTTGGCTGTGGCCAGATTCAGCTGCCTGGATACTACTCATTCCAAGGAGGAGATGAAGGAGCCATGTTCTTCAGATGTTCCAGTGTCATTATTTCAGAGATTCTGAGCTGAGCAAGACAGCCTTAATGACACAAGTCATCTATTCCAAACCAAGAAAGAGCCTCTGCATACACTTCCTCTGTCACCCTAGGGTTGTCTTCTGTTATTGCCAAACACTTCATTGTGTTTTCTTGACACAGAGCTTAGTGCTTGCACTAATGAAACATAATCTCCCCTTTTCCTGGAAACATTCTCAGAGCAGCAGGGTGAAACCAGTGTCATTGATTTTATACTGGGCCAGAAATACTGTTTTAAGAGATGAATCCCTTGATGACTGTGACACATCAAAGCACTGATGCAAGGGCAGGGGTCAGTGGATTGGATTCTCCAGTCCATCATGATACTCAATTATTTTCTAGTACTGCATGGAAGCTGCAGCTTGTTGCTTGGCTTTAGTTTCCTCTGTAGGGTCCAGATGCCAACTCCCTGCTTGTCCCTGGGGCATTACCAGCAGTGGGAGGTTGGTCATGAGCTCCATCCCTGCCTTCTCCCCAGTTGCCTAAGCCAGCTGTGCTAGTAATTTCTCCTCACTATAAAACAGTTTGAAGTGTCTTTCGCTTTATGCCAAGGCCTGGCGTAGGCAGTGCCCAGCACAGACAGAATAAAACACTGACCTTTGCCATTCTGTTCTCATAACTTGCAAATGAGCACAGCTCAACTGGTCCAGGACCCTGGCCAGCATGTGACAAAAGAGAATGAGGAGTTAAGTGTTCCATTCCTCTCCCAACTATCTGAAATTCATTTGGCCACTCCATGGCTGGAAGCCACTGCACCTGTGAGTTTATCCCAGGGGGTCACTGCGGCCTGTCTGCCTTAAATGTCAAAAAATTCAGCAGATCCTACAGTGGGAAAATGAAGAACAACGGAGTCTGCACCACTGGATTTTCATTTTGGATACTAAAACAGTATTTATTTTCCTTTTATTATGGAGCAATCATGCTTCTCTGAAATAAGGCTTGCAGATTTCACTATAACTTCTCTCTTAATTGGATGTTTGTGAATGTAAAGGTTTCTACCATGACTTGTGAAATGAAACAAAAACATCATTTCTACATTAATTTAATTCTTCTATTTCCAACCATTCTCTCACAATCAGGTTTCCTTGATATGCTTAATCTTTTGCAATGGTTTCCATGGCAACTCCTCTTCATTGTGGTGACACCAAGGACTCTAGTAATCATGAAGCCAAACTTTGCCAAGGGATTGGCTTTTGCTTTTTTCCCGCTGGCTCTGCCACAGCAGCCCCTGCCTGCTTCCTCCTGTGTGCCCCACCTTCCCAACAGGCACACTGACAGGCAGGGGTAGGAAACACACAATGGGACATTATTCAGGTTTTATGATTAGTGCTACAGGCAAGGCTCCCTTTTCAATTCCCGTTATACATTGCTGTTTACTGCTGCATTCCCAGTAAATCCCCAACAGAAAGGTGAGGTTCTCATAGCTGATCATCCTCAGAAATACAAAATGTTATCCTGGCTGTAGAGTCCAGCCCTGCAAAGCAGCACAGCCTTTCTCCAGAGCACAGCACCACTGTGCCTGGTGTTGAGTTACACAGAGCAGTCCTCTCTGTTCAGTGCAGCACGTCAGCCTGGGGCACAGCTGAGTTATCCCTCACTGCCCATCCCAGCACACACCCATCCCTGCACACACCTATCCCTGCACACATCCATCCCATCCCTGCACACACCCATCCCTGCACACACCTATCCCTGCACACATCCATCCCATCCCTGCACACACCCATCCCTGCACACACCCATCTCTGCACACACCTATCCCTGCACACACCCATCCCAGCACTGCACACACCCATCCCAGCACTGCACACACCCATCCCTGCACACACCCATCCCTGCACACATCCATCCCTGAACACATCCATCCCTGCACACACCCATCCAACCCTGCACACAT